>JARQOC010003306.1:0-17331 GCA_033576535.1 Allobates femoralis | reverse complement strand
ATCCTCAGAAAGAAATAGCAAAACCACATCTCCACCAAACTCCTCCAACTCCAAGACGCCCTGGAAGACAACAAATTCTGGGAACTGTGGAATCAACTTGGATCCAAGCAGAAAGCAACATCCTCCACATCCAGAGCGGCCACATCTGGCTCCAGTATGATGTCATCTGAAGCTCCTACACTGAGAACAGCTGCAGCGTGAGGGTCAATGGAAGGAGCACGGTCTATTTCCAACTAAGCCAAGGAGTGAGACAGGGCTGCAGCCTCAGTACAACACTCTTCAATGACCTGGCGGTGGCCCTAGAGTCCTCCTCAGCACTAGGACCCTCCATGACACCCAGGTGAAATTTCTGCTGTATGCCGATGACCTCGTGCTGTTATCCCCAACCGAGAAAGACCTCCAAGATCATCTGAAAATCCTAGAGACCTTCAGCAGCCCATGGGCAATGCCAATCAACCAGAAGAAAACTAATATCATGGTGTTCCAGAAAAGAAAGCAGAAACCTGCTGGGCATCCTCCCTTCACGATAGACAACTGTCCACTTACAGAAACCAACAAGTACACCTACCTGGGCATAGAACTCAGCCAATCAGGGAGCTTCAAGTAAGCCATAGAGTTACTGAAAGACAAGGCATCCAAAGCCTTCTATGTCATAAGAAGACGTCTGTACCATCTCAAGGCACCTGTAACCGTCTGGCTAAAAATCTTCGACTCCACCATTGCCCCAATCCTTCTATACGGCAGTGAGGTCTGGGGCCCAGTCTCATACCCAAACTGGTCAAAGTGGGACGCTGGGCCGACTGAAGTATTCTACCTACAGTTCTGCAAGCATCTTCTCCAAGTCCATCGGAGCACATCAAACATCGCCTGCCGAGCAGAGCTGGGCAGATTCCCGCTACACCTCGAGATCCAGAAGAAGGCGCTGTCATTCAAGGCTCATCTACAGTGCAGTAGTCCCAACTCCTACCATCACAAAGCTTTCCTGCACCAGGAAGCCTCCCAACACAAAGTACCCAAAGACAGCCTGACCAAGCCACCAACCCACATGGGCTGACAAAAGGCGAAATCCAGAAGATGGTGCACAAAGGCAAATAGGAATATCTCTGCATCTGGAGGAACGACATAAATAAATCGCAGAAACTGACGATATACCAGAACCTACAGAGGGAGTATGACTAGCCCAAGGTATGGGGACTCTGGTATCTGGGCCCTCCGCTGCGGAAGGGATGTCACTGGCCTCCTTGTCTCTTTCCCCGAGTGTGTGAAGCCCCTGCCCCATGTGAAACTTGGCTGGCCTCCTCTGCTCTCTGATCACCTGTGCTGTTGTCGGGAAACCCTCGATGTACTACCGCTGTTCCTCTCTCTGCGGTGCCTGGCTCCCTCGTTAGTGACTGCGCAGATGCACGGGAGACTGAAGTCTCCACGGTAGACTGGTATTCTCTACTGGGCCAGGTGCTCTCCAGTAGACTCGGACTCCGGTGTCCGGTGTGCTGTTTGGGTGAACCTAACGCTGGCTCCTCGGTTCCCACTTTGTTCTCTCTCTCTCCTCGCCTTCCGACCCCACTCTTGGACCCTGCAGGACTATTTCGAAGGCTGTTCCGGGTCACTAGAGCAGCACCGACCACCAGTACGTCTTCACAGCTCTTGTAGCATCTGCACACTCCAACTAACTCCACCCCCAGCACCAGTATTTATAGAGGATCTTGCCTAAGCGCAGCAAGTTGAGCTCCCCCTACTGTGCTGGAGTGGAAAGTGTTGTTTGTGTCTATGTACCCATTGTGGAAACCCATCTGTGCTGTAGGTGAGTCTGTGGTTACCTGTGTGAGCAGGGCGCCACATATCCCCCTAGGTAAGGTCAGTACTCCTGAACTGAGAAACAATTTTGGTTAACATATATATTATAATAACAGGTAACATATTTCCAGAGTCTCAAAACCAAAAATGTACAAAAACCACTGAAAAATGGCAAAACAGGTACAGTCCATACAGTGCTAGTCCATCCACCACAGGCTGGAAAAAGAAGTTAATTGTCACAACCAGTCCTATGACTATGGTCCTTTTAAAGTTGGAAAACAAGGGAAAAAAGTTATTTTAAAGAGTCTTTACAGTGCAGTCTCTGTAAGCTCCGGGTAAAAAGGGATAAAGTTTTTCAAAAGTTCAATTGGGTTTGATAAAGTCCTTACAGGTAAAGCCTCTGTATGCTTAAAGTTCAGAATACACAACAACATTTACTACGGGTGCCTCGGCGCAGGATTTCTAGGTACTATAGGGGCATCTACCGGTCATACGCGCTGTTGGCCTCCTAGCCCTGAGATCACCTTTTGGCCAAGATTTTGCTCTCCCTAAACATCTCCTTACGCCAACTCCGCTCACCCCTCTTTTGATGTTGTGTACCTGGTGTGACCTGGTTTGGCCTACTCTTCACTGTTTTGCATACTACAATTTACATTTTCATTTTTACAAGAGTTACTATTTACATTTTACTTTTGATTGTGTTTTTACATTTATTGTACCCAATCTCCATACCTGGATGGGTGTTGCCCACGTGAGCTACGACTCGATCTACGCACTACGGGTGTAGCTATCTCAGGTGATGTCAGGAGAATGCAATGTGGGTATGTCAGGTAAGTGTCTGCGTGGCCTTAGTCTCACTACAGGACTAGCAGGTGCACCCATTGCAGGATTCTCTGATTCTCTGACAACGGGTGTTTCTTCCTGACTTCTTGGTATTGTTTCTGAAGGTTGATAGAAGTTAATGATTGGAGCTATTACTGCTCCTTCATATTGAGGCCAATCTTCTGGAAAGTCTCCTAGTGTGGTGGATATTACTCTTTGTTTTGGTTCTGGGCATGGAATTGGAATTTCATAATATTCTTTTTCTTTTCCTTCTGGAGAATCTTGAAGGTCTTGGGTCTTCCAAGCTTCTGGGCACTTTTTCAAATGATCCCGGGATACTGTTTGAGTTGTTTTTCCTCCATTTTTGCTGATGAGGCAAACTTTGGTGTTATTAAAGTTGAATTTCAAAACAGTGTAGGGTTCTCTTTCCCATTGATCATCTAGTTTATGTCTTCTCCGTTTTCTTTTTAATACAATACGTCCGAGTAGTATTGGTTCTGCTGGTGCACTTTTGTTGAAGTTTCTCTCTTGCCGTTGTCTGGATTTTTCTAGACTGTCTTCAACGCAAGCTTGGACTTGTCTATACTGTTCTAGACGGTTGGTGTTCCAGTCAGAGTTAAAAGTATCTGCTTTGGGTTCAACGATTCCTAATTCCAGATCTACGGGTAGTCTTCCTGTATTGCCTCTCATAAGATAGGCGAGTGTACAGTTCGTAGAGCTCACTGGAATGTGATTGTACATGTCTACCAGATCAGGCAGTTTTTCTGGCCATTGGTTTCTTTCTTCAAGAGGTAGTATCTTGAGCATTTCTATTACGATGTTGTTCATCTTCTCACATAACCCATTGGATTGAGGATGATCTGGTGTAGTTCTTATCTTCTTACAACCATAAAGATGACAAAACTCTTGGAAGATTTCAGCTTCAAATGCTGAACCTCTATCCGTTAAGACTTGTTCTGGATTGGCTAGTGGTCTACAGAAGACATCTTGGAAGGTCTTTGTGGCTATTGCTGCCGTAAGATCTTTTACAGGTGCGACCATCAGGAATCTGGAGTAGTGGTCCACTATTGTTAAAGCATAAGTGAAGCCTGTCCGGCTTGGAGTCAATTTCACATGGTCCAAGGCTACAATCTGGAGTGGTTGCGTTGTTACAATAGGTTGGAGTGGTGCTCTTTGACTCTCCTGGTCTTTTCTGCGTAGGCTACATGGTCCACAGTCTTTACATCATCTTTCTATGGATCCTCTCATGCCAACCCAGTAGAATCTGTCTTTGAGCAACATTTCCAGCTTTTTGTACCCAAAGTGTCCAGTTTGGTTGTGGTATGCATTTAGTACCATTTGGATCTCTGTTCGGGGTACTATGATTTGCCAGGACATTTCATGGGTTCTGGGGTTGATATATCACCTGCAGAGTTTTCCTGGTAGATGAACAATTTGCTTCTTTCATTCCACAGGTGTTTAGCTTCTGGTGGAGGATTTGAAGGTAGCTTTGCGGACTCCTGAGTTATCAGTCCTTTTACTAAACTGATAGCCGGGTCACTGTGTTGAGATTCCTTCCAACCAAAGTATTATAACGGGTTCACTACTTTCTCTGGAAGTTCTGTGTGGATTTGTTGACATTGGGACGTTCTCAACTGATGGAAGGTGGGTAGCTCTATCTCTTCCAGCTCATCCTCATCTGCTCCCATATCTGCTAAGTGAGGCATCCTGGATAAGGCATCTGCATTGCTGTTGTTATGACCTGCCCAGTACTTGATGTTAAACTGGTAATTGGATAATCTGGCCATCCATCTCTGTTCCATGGCACCCAATGTTGCAGTTTCCAGATGGGTCAAAGGATTGTTATCCGTGAAGGCAGTAAACTTGTTGGATGCCAGGTAATTTTTAAATCTTTCTGTGATGACCCAGACCAAAGCCAGGAACTCCAACTTGAATGAGCTGTAATTGTCAGGGTTTTGTTCTGTAGGGTGAAGCTTCCTGCTAGCATAGGCAATCACTCTTTCTTTGCCTTCTTGCTTCTGGGAGAGTACAGCTCCTAACCCCACATTACTGGCATCGGTGTTCCACAGGAATGGTAGGTTGTAGTCGGGTAAAGCCAGGATCTCTTCACCTGTTAGGCCCTTTTTCATCTGCTGGAACAACTCTTCCTGTTCTTTGCCCCACTCCAAGGGAGGATCTCTGGATTGCCTTTCTGGGGTTGGCCTACTAGGAGGTTTTGCGGGGTAGCAGCTTTCTTCGTGTACTCCTTGATGAATCTCCTGTAGCATCCCACCAATCCCAGGAACTGACGTACTTCCTTGAGGGTCTCTGGTTTTGGCCATTCCCTGATGACAGTGACCTTGTCTGGATCTGGGACCACTTCTGGGGGAACTGACTATATGTCCCAGTTACTGAACCTTCGGTTTTAACAGGTGGCATTTGGATGGTTTTAGCTTCATCTCGTATTTGGACAAGGCTTCAAATACCTCTGCTAGATGGGTTAAGTGTTATTCATAGGATTTAGAATACACAATAACATCATCCAGGTAAAGCAGTACCGTTTCAAAGTTCTTGTGCCCCAGGTAATACTCCATCAGCCTCTGGAATGTTCCAGGTGCATTACATAGTCCGAAGGGCATACTGTTGAATTCACATAGGCCCATGGGCGTGGTAATTGCCGTCTTCTCACAGTCTTCTTCCAGTGAGATCTACGGTTGAAAATTAGCAGACTTCAATGCAGCTAGTGATTCTTCAATGTGTGGCAACGGGTAAGCATCTTTGTGTGTTATGCGATTTATTTGCCTGTAATCTACACACAATCTCATGCTGCCATCCTTCTTTCTGACTAGGACTAGTGGAGCCGCCCAAGGACTACAACTATCTCTTATAACCCCTGCGTCCTTCATGTCCTGTAACATCTCTTTGGCTTTTTGATAGTGTGCAGGTGAAATAGGCCTGTATTGCTCTTTAATTGGTGGATGTGTACCTGTGGGGATGTGATGGTGTACCCCTTTAATCCTACCAAAGTCAAGTGGATGCTTACTAAATACTTGTTCAAATTCTTGGACTACCCAGTAGACACCTTGCTTTTTCTTTCAAATCGTATTTTATTCATTTTATCATGAACATAAATCAACATAACTGTGAAATATACATTGTATCTCTTATATGTTAGTTTGTTACAAGTTGTCTATAAGAACATACAAAGTAACTTTTTCGCATAAAGTATATCTCAGACTGTATACCATATCTTTTCTATGGTTTGGAAACTCTTTCATGAATAATAATTTGTCGTCTAAAATTCTTTAAATTCTTATGTTGCCAAAAATTAAGAAAACAGAACAAAACATTCTCATCGTTTCCATGGTAAAGAGAAAAAAGACAAACATCTTATACATAAAACCCGAAGGCCACTTCCGCCCAAAATCCGCTCAACTTCCGTGATGGCCTCCCTCCTGTGTCAAACACCGGAACCGGAAGCACCAGACCCACAGAGCCCCAGCCACCGGCCTTGCACAGAGCCCCGTCTGCGCCCACCCACATCCGGCCCACAGTCCTGCAGCTCACCGCCCACTCTCCATCAGGGACCGCCATGCCGCCACTGGGTCCGCACACAGCCTGGTGTGCGCCCATCAACATGAGGGAACCGGCCCGGACCGGCCCACACTCCGGTGTGCGGCCTCCGCCGGCAACGCTCCCCCGCCACCTCGGGGGGCCACACAACCTCTGGGGGTACCCGCGCGCCTGGAGAGGAGGGAGGGTGGGACTTTCTGTCCTGCAGCTCTGCCCGCCCCTCCTCTCCTCCTACACCCGACGTGCGGCGCGGTGAGTCTGCCCTCCAGCCTCCGCCTCAGCCTGTGCCCGCCGGCTCCGCTGCAGCCTCTGCTCCCTCCAGCCTGTTCCCCCTCCAGCCTGTGCCCCTTCCAGCCTGTTCCCCCTCCAGCCTGTGCCTCCTCCAGCCTGTGCCTCCTCCAGCCTGTGCCCCCTCCAGCCTGTGCCCCTTCCAGCCTGTGCCACCTCCAGCCTGTGCCCCCTCCAGCCTGTGCCCCTTCCAGCCTGTGCCCCCTCCAGCCTGTGCCCCCTCCAGCCTGTGCCCCCTCCAGCCTGTGCCTCCTCCAGCCTGTGCCTCCTCCAGCCTGTGCCCCCTCCAGCCTGTGCCCTGTGCCCCCTCCAGCCTGTGTCCTGTGCCCCCTCCAGCCTGTGCCCCCTCCAGCCTGTGTCCTGTGCCCCCTCCAGCCTGTGCCCCCTCCAGCCTGTGCCCCCTCCAGCCTGTGCCCCCTCCAGCCTGTCCTCCCTTTAGCCTCTGCCCCCTCCAGCCTCTGCCCCCTCCAGCCTGTGCCCTGTGCCCCCTCCAGCCTGTGCCCCCTCCTGCCTGTGCCCCCTCCTGCCTGTGCCCCCTCCTGCCTGTGCCCCCTCCTGCCTGTGCCCCCTCCAGCCTGTGCCCCCTCCAGCCTGTGCCCCTTCCAGCCTGTGCCCCTTCCAGCCTGTGCCCCCTCCAGCCTGTCCTCCCTTTAGCCTCTGCCCCCTCCAGCCTCTGCCCCCTCCAGCCGTCCCCTGCCCCCTCCAGCCGTCCCCTGCCCCCTCCAGCCTGTGCCCCCTCCAGCCGTCCCCTGCCCCCTCCAGCCGTCCCCTGCCCCCTCCAGCCTGTGCCCCCTCCTGCCTGTGCCCCCTCCTGCCTGTGCCCCCTCCTGCCTCTGCCCCCGCCTGCCTGTGCCCCCTCCAGCCTGTGCCCCTTCCAGCCTGTGCCCCTTCCAGCCTGTGCCCCCTCCAGCCTGTGCCCTGTGCCCCCTCCAGCCTGTGTCCTGTGCCCCCTCCAGCCTGTGCCCCCTCCAGCCTGTGTCCTGTGCCCCCTCCAGCCTGTGCCCCCTCCAGCCTGTGCCCCCTCCAGCCTGTGCCCTGTGCCCCTTCCAGCCTGTGCCCCCTCCAGCCTGTGCCCCCTCCAGCCTGTGCCCCCTCCAGCCTGTGCCTCCTCCAGCCTGTGCCTCCTCCAGCCTGTGCCCCCTCCTGCCTGTGCCCCCTCCTGCCTGTGCCCCCTCCTGCCTGTGCCCCCTCCAGCCTGTGCCCCCTCCAGCCTGTGCCCCTTCCAGCCGTCCTCTGACCCCTCCAGCCGTCCTCTGCCCTCTCCAGCCTCCAGCCGTCCTCTGCCCTCTCCAGCCTCCAGCCGTCCTCTGCCCTCTCCAGCCTCCAGCCGTCCTCTGCCCTCTCCAGCCTCCAGCCGTCCTCTGCCCTCTCCAGCCTCCAGCCGTCCTCTGCCCTCTCCAGCCTCCAGCCGTCCTCTGCCCTCTCCAGCCTCCAGCCGTCCTTCGCCACTCTCCCTAGCCTCCAGCCGTCCTCTGCCCTCTCCAGCCTCCAGCCGTCCTCTGCCATCTCCAGCCTCCAGCCGTCCTCTGCCCTCTCCAGCCTCCAGCCGTCCTCTGCCCTCCTCCGCCTCCAGCCGTCCTCTGCCCCCTCCAGCTGTCCTCTGCCCCCTCCAGCTGTCCCTGCCCCCTCCAGCCGTCCTCTGCCCCCCTCCAGCCGTCCCCTGCCCCCTCCACCGTCCTGCCTGCCCCCTCCAGCCTGTGCCCCCTCCTGCCTGTGCCCCCTCCTGCCTGTGCCCCCTCCTGCCTGTGCCCCCTCCTGCCTGTGCCCCCTCCAGCCTGTGCCCCTTCCAGCCTGTGCCCCTTCCAGCCTGTGCCCCCTCCAGCCTGTGCCCCTTCCAGCCTGTGCCCCCTCCAGCCTGTGCCCCCTCCAGCCTGTGCCCCCTCCAGCCTGTGCCCCCTCCAGCCGTCCTCTGCCTCCTCCAGCCGTTCCTCTGCCCCCTCCAGCCGTCCTCTGCCCCCTCCAGCCGTCCTCTGCCCCCTCTAGCCGTCCTCTGACCCCCTCCAGCCGTCCTCTGCCCTCTCCAGCCGTCCTCTGCCCTCTCCAGCCTCCAGCCGTCCTCTGCCCTCTCCAGCCTCCAGCCGTCCTCTGCCCTCTCCAGCCTCCAGCCGTCCTCTGCCCTCTCCAGCCTCCAGCCGTCCTCTGCCCTCTCCAGCCTCCAGCCGTCCTCTGCCCTCTCCAGCCTCCAGCCGTCCTCTGCCCTCTCCAGCCTCCAGCCGTCCTCTGCCCTCTCCAGCCTCCAGCCGTCCTCTGCCCTCTCCAGCCCTCCAGCCGTCCTCTGCCAGCCTCCAGCCGTCCTCTGCCCCCTCCAGCCGTTCTCTGCCCCCTCCAGCCGTCCTCTGCCCCCTCCAGCCGTCCTCTGCCCCCTCCAGCCGTCCTCTGCCCCCTCCAGCCGTCCTCTGCCCTCTCCAGCCGTCCTCTGCCCTCTCCAGCCGTCCTCTGCCCTCTCCAGCCGTCCTCTGCCCTCTCCAGCCGTCCTCTGCCCTCTCCAGCCATCCTCTGCCCTCTCCACCCTCCAGCCATCCTCTGCCCTCTCCACCCTCCAGCCGTCCTCTGCCCCCTCCACCCTCCAGCCGTCCTCTGCCCCCTCCACCCTCCAGCCATCCTCTGCCCCCTCCACCCTCCAGCCGTCCTCTGCCCCCTCCACCCTCCAGCCGTCCTCTGCCCCCTCCACCCTCCAGCCGTCCTCTGCCCCCTCCACCCTCCAGCCGTCCTCTGCCCCCTCCACCCTCCAGCCGTCCTCTGCCCCCTCCACCCTCCAGCCGTCCTCTGCCCCCTCCACCCTCCAGCCGTCCTCTGCCCCCTCCAGCCGTCCTCTGCCCCCTCCAGCCGTCCTCTGCCCCCTCCAGCCGTCCTCTGCCCTCTCCAGCCTCCAGCCGTCCTCTGCCCTCTCCAGCCTCCAGCCGTCCTCTGCCCTCTCCAGCCTCCAGCCGTCCTCTGCCCTCTCCAGCCTCCAGCCGTCCTCTGCCCTCTCCAGCCTCCAGCCGTCCTCTGCCCTCTCCAGCCTCCAGCCGTCCTCTGCCCTCTCCAGCCTCCAGCCGTCCTCTGCCCCCTCCAGCTGTCCTCTGCCCCCTCCAGCCGTTCTCTGCCCCCTCCAGCCGTTCTCTGCCCCCTCCAGCCGTCCTCTGCCCCCTCCAGCCGTCCTCTGCCCCCTCCAGCCGTCCTCTGCCCCCTCCAGCCGTCCTCTGCCCTCTCCAGCCGTCCTCTGCCCTCTCCAGCCGTCCTCTGCCCTCTCCACCCTCCAGCCGTCCTCTGCCCTCTCCACCCTCCAGCCGTCCTCTGCCCTCTCCACCCTCCAGCCGTCCTCTGCCCCCTCCACCCTCCAGCCTTCCTCTGCCCCCTCCACCCTCCAGCCGTCCTCTGCCCCCTCCACCCTCCAGCCGTCCTCTGCCCCCTCCACCCTCCAGCCGTCCTCTTCCCCCTCCACCCTCCAGCCGTCCTCTGCCCCCTCCACCCTCCAGCCGTCCTCTGCCCCCTCCACCCTCCAGCCGTCCTCTGCCCCCTCCAGCCGTCCTCTGCCCCCTCCAGCCGTCCTCTGCCCCTCCAGCCGTCCTCTGCCCCCTCCAGCCGTCCTCTTCCCCCTCCACCCTCAGCCGTCCTCTGCCCCCTCCACCCTCCAGCCGTCCTCTGCCCCCTCCACCCTCCAGCCGTCCTCTGCCCCCTCCAGCCGTCCTCTGCCCCCTCCAGCCGTCCTCTGCCCCCTCCAGCCGTCCTCTGCCCCCTCCAGCCGTCCTCTGCCCTCTCCAGCCGTCCTCTGCCCCCTCCAGCCGTCCTCTGCCCCCTCCAGCTGTCCTCTGCCCCCTCCAGCCGTCCTCTGCCCCCTCCAGCCGTCCTCTGCCCTCTCCAGCCGTCCTCTGCCCCCTCCAGCCGTCCTCTGCCCCCTCCAGCCGTCCTCTGCCCCCTCCAGCCGTCCTCTGCCCCCTCCAGCCGTCCCCTGCCCCCTCCAGCCGTTCCCTGCCCCCTCCAGCCGTCCCCTGCCCCCTCCAGCCGTCCCCTGCCCCCTCCAGCCGTCCCCTGCCCTCTCCAGTCGTCCGGGGGTGGCCACATGTTGACTCAGGATCCAGGCGCCGGAGAAGACGCAGGGTCGGTGGTAAGTATAGCGGTATGTGTGTGTGTGTGTTGTGTGTGTGTGTTGTATGTATGTGCCACTCTGCCCACGCCGCTGCGCTGACCACTCTGCCCAAGCCGCTGCGCTGACCACTCTGCCCACGCCGCTGCGCTGACCACTCTGCCCACGCCGCTGCGCTGACCACTCTGCCCACGCCGCTGCGCTGACCACTCTGCCCACGCCGCTGCGCTGACCACTCTGCCCATGCCGCTGCACTGACCACACTGCCCACGCCACTGCGCTGACCACTCTGCCTACGCCGCTGCGCTCACCACTCTGCCCACGCCGCTGCGCTGACCAATCTCACCGCACTCACTGCTAACCACTGAGCCACCGCACTCACTGCTAACCACTGAGCCACCGCGCACAGTGCTAGCCATTGAGCCACCATATACTCTGCTACCCACAGAGCCGCCTGTATACACACAATTAATTTCACCGCACTACCCTAACTATTCGTAAATAAACTATATATGGATTCTAGACTACCCGATTCTTTAGAATCGGGCTGCCATCTAGTAAACAATAAAAAGGAAAGGAAGGAAAAAGGAAAAAAGAGAAGAGAAAAGAGATAGAGAAGGAGAGAAGAAAAGGAAAGGGTCAGGAAGATGGTGGGAAAAGGGCAGGGGATGTAATGCCGAGTGTCTCGGTATCGGGAAGAGTCAGGTCCATGACCTTCACGTTCATATATACATTTTCTATGTTAGTCGTGTATGATCTCATTCCACAGACGCAACCCAGGTTTCGAGATCAGCTGAGTCTCTAAATATAAACCAAGAGGTCCATCTCTCCTGATGTCCCTCCAGGCAACCGGGAGTCCGTGAGGCCCATGCTGCTAATTCCTCCATCCTGCACACCTCGTTGAGTTCCGCCACCAACTCCCAACGTGAGGGACGTCTAGTTTTTTTCCACCACCTGGGTATGAGGCGTCTAGCCGACGTCAGAAAAAACCTCAGTAAGCCCCTTTTAAAACCCTTATTAGACATAGAATGCAGATTCAAGAGGGCCAGTTCCGTGGTAAATTGTAATTTGAGAGCTGTCACTTGTGTATAAAGATCGTTTATGTCCTTCCAAAAAGAGGATATCAATGGGCATCCCCACCATATATGAGAGTATGTGCCCACTCCCTCTAGACATCGCCAGCATCGGTCCGAGACTCCCGGAAATATCCGGTGCACGTCAGTAGGGCACCTGTACCATCTTGCCACCACCTTATAATTTCTCTCTTGAGACAAGGCAGAGAGGGATGCACCATGCGTGGAGGTGAAGATTTTCTCCAATCTAACAAAGATATAGTTCTATCTAAGTCTCCCTCCCACTTCTTCATAAACCCAGGTCTATCCTCCAAGTCCGCATTTCTATGTGAGTGAAATATATTATAAATCACCGAAATAGCATGCGGTATATACGTCCGTTTGTTGCATAATTGTTCAAAGTCTGTCAAGGGACGCTTAAGGTATGAAAATGGTAAGGATCTTATATAGCTACCCAATCTAGTATGGTGGAACCAGGTCCCCTGGTCTATTGTGGATATATTTGGAAAGTCAGCTAATGGTTTGATTCCGGACTGGGAAATACAGTCCTTGAGAGACGGGCGGGATTCTCTAGTAAGCCCCAAGAATGAAGTGCATCCCGGGTCTATTGGGAATGCTGGGTTATCAAATAGGAAAGTTAAAGGACCTGGGTTGGTAGTGAGATGTAATAATCGGACCTGTCCCTTGAAGGAGTCGTGTAGTTGCAGGGATAAAAATGAACGAGTCTCACGTCCCCCAGGGTCCATAGACCAGATCCACACCAGAGGATCATGTTGGAGTCCCTCCCGTTCCACCTCCGCCCATCCCCCCTCCCCCTCCCTGAAAAGATCCAGAAGGCACTTGTCCATAGCCGCATAATGGTATAATATGGGGTCTGGAAGTCCTACACCTCCATGCGCAATTTTCTTGCTAAGAGTCTTAAAGGAAATCCTCGGGCGGCCATGTGACCATAAGAAACGAGTCCATCCCTGCTTCAGTCTAGAGAAAAACGAGGCCGGCAAATGAACTGGCAGAGTTTGGAAATGATATAGGAGGCGCGAGAGAATATCCATGCGTAAGGCATGTAATCTACCCAACCACGTCAGTGAAAGTTTGTTCCATTTGGCTAAGTCTGACTCCAAGAGAGATAATAGGGGCATATAGTTGTGAACAAAAAGAAGCGATGGGTCCCTGGATAACCTAATTCCCAAGTATCCCAGAGATCCCTCCCTCCATTTAAAGGGATAGTCCCTGGTTAGGAGTGAAACCACTAAACTTGACAAGGTAATGTTAAGCATTTCTGACTTGGCAGGATTAATTTTAAAATTGCTCAGCCTACCAAATTCCGCCATATTGTCAAGAATGTGAGGGAGGGATATCAGAGGATTTGTAATATAAGCTAATAAATCATCTGCAAATAATGCAATCTTATGTTCTTTCCTTCCCACCACTAGGCCCTGCACTGATGTGTCAATCCTCAAGGCGCACGCCAGGACCTCCATACAAAGGATATAGAGTAAAGGGGATAGTGGACACCCCTGGCGTGTGCCATTACGGATCGAATAGGATTCTGACAACACCCCATTGATTCGCAGACATGCAGTTGGGTGGGTATATAAGGCCCCTATACGATGTAACATAGTTTCGCCCACCCCCAAATGGCGCAAAACCGCAAACATGAATCCCCAGTGCACCCTGTCAAACGCCTTTTCTGCGTCTACTGACAGGATGCACATGGGAACCGACCGCCTGCGAGCAACGTCTATCAGGGCTACAGACCTAATTGTATTATCCCTGGCTTCCCTGCCAGGAACAAATCCCACCTGATCTCCATGTATGATGTCGGGGAGGAGATGTTTAATCCTGTTTGCTACCAACTTGGAATAAAGTTTTATATCCAAGTTGATTAGGAAGATGGGTCTGTAGTTACCACACGACGCCACGTCTTTCCCTGGTTTATGTAGGACCACCACATGGGCCATGAGAGCTTGGGCCGGAAAAGATCCGCCCGAGGAGATATCATTACATACTGTCAGAAATAGCGGGCCTAGAAGATCAACATATTTTTTATAAAACCCTGCGGAATAACCGTCAGGTCCCGGACTCTTGCCAAGTTTCATATCTCTAATACCGGCCTCTATTTCCCCCAGAGTGAAGTCAGCTGCCAGCTGGTTCGTGTCTTCTGCGGATAACCTGGGTAAACCAGTCCCTCTAATGTAGTCTAAGAAGTCCTCCTCAGACTCTTGAGGGGCTTCCAGGTTATATAATGAAGAATAGAAATCTCTGAATCTGTTTAGGATTTCGCTAGTTTTATGAAGCATAGTGCCCTCTGGATCTCGGATGTGGGATAAGTATGTTCTAGGGGGCCTGGGGTGGAGAGCCCTAGCCAGTAATTTCCCGCTTTTGTTGCCCGATACATAGAATCGGGATTTAGTCCAATCCCTATGCACCCTGTCCTTCTGGTCAAGAATAGATAACAGCTTGTGTTGGATAACAGGGAAAGGCCCTGTGGGGTTGGGTTCTCCTTATGTCTCGACTCCATTTCGGCTATCTGGGCAAGCAAGCCCTCTATGTCATGTGATCTTTGTTGCTTTAGGCGCACGCCATGAGCAATGAGCACCCCCTCAAAACACTCTTTAAAGCCTCCCATTTCACCGGACTAGACGTTGGGTCCAGGGAGTGATCCAACTCGAAGTTCTTAATTGTGGTTTCTATGTCTAGATGACACGCTTGATCAGATAGCAGGTTTTCGTTTAGTCTCCAGGTATAGCCTCCTCCCTTGAATGAAGATACGGTCAGTTTGAGATATATTGGGGCATGATCTGACCATAGAATGGACCCTATGTCAGCTGTTACCCCCCTGTCCAACAATGAGTGTGAGATGTAAAACCTGTCAATCCTACTATATTTTGAATGGACATGTGAGAAAAATGTAAAGTCTTTGACGTCCGGATTGAATATTCTCCACACATCCACTAGGTGCATCCCCTCCCACTGCCTGCCCAGGTAGCGGAGATACGGCGCAGGTTGAGAGGACTTACCCACCGACGTGTCGACCACCGGATCAGCAGGATAATTAAAGTCTCCTCCCATGATGATCGGGACCGAGCCAGCGAATGCCTCCAGACGCCTCCTGATGCGTGCTACAAATCTTAGTTGCTTCCTATTAGGAAAATATACATTAGCAATAACAAAGGAGAGAAAATATTCACCTTTAGGAACACAAAGCGGCCCCCGGGATCTACCTCCTGGTCCAAAATCTGTGGAGTGCAGGACCGATGAAACGCCACGGATACCCCCCTTGCCTTAGAACCTGGAAACGTACTGTGGAGCCATAATGGATATTCCCTGGTCTCACACCTGGGAACTTTATCTGAGCGAAAATGGGTCTCTTGGAGCATTAAAATATGGATTTTAGCTTTATGAAACGAATAACAGATCTGTCTTCTCCTTTCTGGCTTATTGAGACCATTTACATTAAATGAGCAACAATTAAGTGTGGTCATAGACATTGCATCAGACAAATATCTTTTGGGCCCTCTCTGTCCAAGCACTCGGCATGAAGATGGGGAAGGAAATAGGCAGGTAAAAAAGAGAAAGGAAAAGAGAGAAAAAAAAAGAGGATAGCAAAATGAAAGACAAAATAGTGGTAGATGTACAGATAAATGCAGTCATTAGCCACAATGGGGCACCTCTTGGTGCGGTGGTGCGTGCGTCTATGGGTGACTATCGCCATCCAGCACTGGGGGTCAGGTGTCCTTCCCAGAGCATTCTGCCCTCCGCAACGCCACTTTAAACTCTTAAAACTTTTATCAAATATCATCCAGCATACCATTAGTAAACTCGAATCCTGAAAGAGTAATCAAAGGACGTAAAACAATCCAATGTGTCTTAAGTGTGGTTGTTGAAAAAGAATTATTGGCAAAAGAGGAGAGCCGGAGATCCGGTGAGCCAAGACAGAGGAGTCCCGAGCAGAAGAGTGAGTCATGGTGAGATATAGGGGCAAGGGAAGAGGAAAAGATGCAGTGATGTAGGGAGAGTTAGAAAATCGTCTTAGTAAGTGTTGATATAGTGGTGTAAGCATAAGCGTGGTGGAGAGAGGAGAGATGGAAATAAAGAAGAAGAAGCGAGATCATATGGGGGAGAACCAATAAACCAAGAAGTTCAAGGTACCATATAGAGAAAACACCTAAGATGACCCGAGAAACATATTATAACATTATTCTAAGGGGGGGTCTAATACCCTCTCCCGGTTATTAAAGAACCACAGATACTCTTTTGTGAAAGTCTGTCAGGGTCCAAAACCTCTATATTCTGGCCCGGGCCTGCCGACCAACAGACAGGGTCCCTCTGCTCTCTTGTCTCGCGTCCTGGGAGAGAAATTGAGGGGCAGAGAAAATAAAGCGTTCTGATAGTCCGCCCGTTGTCTCCTTCTCCTTCAGGCGGGTAGATTCCTGGGTGAGCGCTGGCGTCTCACCCTTTGCCATCTTGTGGGAGCTGAGGGTAGTCCAGGCAGAACAGGCCAGTCTGGCAATGCCATCTCCGGGATGTCCAGATTTTTGCAGAACATAGAGAGGTCTTCCAATCTCCTAAAAGACGCCGAATGGCCCCCATATGAAGCGAAAAGCTGGAAAGGGAAACCCCAGCGGTACTTTATCTCTCGCTCCCTTAGTGCCTCCAGAAGCGGGCGAAGCCCCGTCGCTGCTGCAGTGTGCGGCGGGACAGATCCTGCAGAAACAATATAGGGAAGTCCAGATACATGATTTTTTCTTTTTGTCTGGCTGCAGATAGAATGGCCTCCTTTATAGTGTAAAAGTGCACTCTGCAGATTACGTCCCTAGGTCTGGTATCTTGCAGATTTTTCGGTGCCAGAGCCCGGTGCACACGGTCCAGCTCGATATGAGGGCCCTGTTCGTCCCCTAGAACTTGTTTAAACAGCCCTTGGACCGTGCCCGCAAGCTCCAAGGCAGGTATGGACTCTGGGAGACCTCTAATCCTTATATTATTGCGGCGGTTGCGGTTCTCCAAATCTTCCTGGGAATATGCCATCTCCTCCAGGAGGGCAGCATGTGAGGAAAGCATGTCCCTATGAGCTTGGAGTTCATCCAGCACAGTCTCCTGTGCCCTCTCCACCTCCTCCACTCTAGATGTGACCTCCTGCCTCAGGGCCGCCATCTCCTCTTTATAGGTATTCTCAATGCGGCGGACAAACCGCTCCAGGTCACTTTTGGTGGGGAGATTTTTAATATAGGCTCCCAAATCGCCCCCTGGAAATGTGTCCGGAGAGTCCGGGCCGTCAGAGTCTCCCTCCTGTGTACCCAGTGCAGCAAAGCAGTTCGCGCCTCTTCCTCCTCTCTCCTCCCATCCCCCCGTCACCTGCTGGGAGCGGGAAGTCGCCATCTTGGCACTCACGCGGTCCTGGGCAGGGTCATTCCGGATCTCAAATAGCGATCCATGGAGCCTTGGGACCCTCCATCCTCTGCTCCAGGTCCTCCTGAGGGCTTCCGTGTCTTGCCCATCGTTATTAGGCGGCGGGATCTGTGGACTCTGGCTGTAAATAGCGACGGCGTTGCGGAGCTCCTGCTCTGTGTGTCCTACTCCGCCATGCGCTAGGCTCCGCCGACACCTTGCTTTTTATGCATGGGAGTGGAATCCGTTCCTACATGGAGCTGCTGACACCAGTCGTCTAGCTGCCCCTTAGCGTTGTTATCCTCTGCCACTTTGGGTAGAGGTAAGGGTCCCACTGCTTGCATCTCG
>JARQOC010003305.1:0-17333 GCA_033576535.1 Allobates femoralis | reverse complement strand
TTTTTTCCTGTCCATGGGGATCCTGTTTTTTGCATGACAAAACACGGACAGGAACAAACAGGCCTAGATTGTAAACTCCGGATGCCATTTCTGTGTCCGGATCAGTGATTGAGGGATCTGGATACAAAGAGCTGGGAGGAGCCAAGCCTGCAAAACAGTAAAGCAGGACTGACTTTCACTAAGTATCTACACACATTTCTTTCACACATTGCGAAAAAGAATGCAAAGAGCTCACCCCTCCGCAGAGTGTCCCGCGATGTACCTCCAATGGCTGCAGGATGTTTGATCAGCTGACCGGTGGTAACCAATCAGCTGAAGTCACATGACTGCATCCGCTGAGTAGTTTAAATCGCCCACCGATCAGGGGGGGGGGTGATTTAAACAGCTCAGCTGATCGGTTGTTGCCAGTCAGCTGATTTAACGTCCTGAAGCCATCGGAGGTAGATTCCTTGCATCGGAGACACTCAGAGGGGCGAGTTTTTTTTTTTTTTTTTTAAAACACATTGTTTTGTTTAATTGTACTTTAACAGTGTATGTAGCTACTCTGCTAAAGTGAAATTACAGGAACAGAGCAGTTTTAGTACACTAAGGCTACTTTCACATTTGCGGTCCCCTCCGCAGCGTTCTGTGGAGGGGAGCCGCAATGTGACCGCAGCACTACAAGCCCCTATCTTTATAATGGGAGCGCACGGTGCTGCGCTTGACTGCGCATGACGGTGCACACCCATTCACTCCCATATGTGATTTGTGCGCAGGTGGATGCCTGCGCACAAATCACCCAGTCTCGTCCGCACCAGAAATGCAACATGAGGAGCAGTCCTTGGTACTGTACACAAATTGTGTACAGTACCAGATGCTTTGCTAATGTAAGCGAGGAGCTGTCCCTGCTGCCGTGGTCCTGAAATCATAGCCGAGGGTTAGCTCCTGGTGTTTAAGTTTAGCTGCGCTGGCTGCTAAAATCGAGCAGGCAGCGTCCAACTCCAGCATCAGATTTGTCAGACCGAGCGGCATAGGCTCCCACGTTAGGCGTCGCCGGATTGCCCTGGATCCGGAAGGATCCGATGTCCAATTTTAGCAGCCAGCGCAGCTAAACTTCAGCACCAGGAGCTTTCCCCCTGCTGTGATTTCAGGACCACGGCAGCAGGGACAGCGCCTGACTTACATTAGCAAAGCAGCTGGAACTGTATGCAATTTGCGTACAGTACCAAGGACAGCTCCTGAAGTCAGGAGCCGCTGCCATTTAATGTAATTTAAAACACAATTAGCGGCTTTTATTTAATAAATGTATTAACCCCTGCTGACCCAGTGTCATGCCACTGTGTTCAGGGAGTGTGAACACTCCCTGTACACATGCTGGCACCACACAATCAGTGTTTTAACCTTGTAGCATCCAGTTTATTAACCGCATATGCAGCCTCTGCTGCCGTCACAGCGGCACAAGATAATTTTAAACTGTACCGGAAAACCGGCAAATTCAAACTCCGCTGCTTTGACAGCCAGAGTTTGAAGCTATTTTAGGCACATACGTGAAAATATTGCACAGTGTGCTGTATGGGTGCGAGATTTTCCTTGCTCCCATACTCATTAGCCCCTCGCACAACAAATATGCGTTCAGTCACAGCATGCTGCGACTCAACTCGCATTTGACTCGCAGTGCGCGTTCAGTGCAGGGGACACACACCAGTGTGCTCTACCTTATTGGGCAACATTGGTCCGAGTAATGAGGGTTTCCCTCGCATTGCACTTGCAAGAGGCACACGGATAGTGTGTCTTCAGCCTTACACAAAACGGAGGCTTTGCTCAAGTCCCTCATGCAAGAACTCCAAGCTGATTTAAAAGTAATGATGGCTGAGTTTAAAGCAGAGATCAGGGGAGTATTACAGGACCTGGGATCTAGAATAGATAATCTGGAGCAGAAGCTGGCAGAACTTACCAAATCACATAATGAACTAATAGATGCTAATGAGGCTTTAGAAAATGAGGTTTCTCAAATCCACAACAAAACACTGGATTTTGAGAACAGATCCAGAAGGAATAATATTTGCATTCGAGGGATTGATTAATCTACTCCTGACAAAGGACTTGCCAAGTCTTCTGCAAAGCTTTATACACAGATTCCTTCTGCAGACAGCAAGGACTTAAGGCCACTTTACACACAGATATCTGTTACCAACTTCTGAACAGATCTCTGGTTGCAGTGAAATCATGGACACATTGTTCCATTTGTACACAGCCACAAAATGGAGCAATGAGTCCATGATTTCACTGCAACCAGAGATTTGTTTCGAGATCCTGTGTATTCTATCCACAATTAAAGGCCACTTTACACACAGATATCTGTAACCAACTTCTGAACAGAAGGTCTCAAACCAGATTTACCACGAGATGTTAGTGGCCGCATTCATTTCTATACAATAAAAGGAGGAGACTTATGGCTGGTCTCAGGAAAACGCCACAACTTCCAGATAACTTGGCCCACCTGAAGGTATTCAGACTTGTCGGCAGGTACTTCAGCTCAGAGGGAGTATATGCTGTATACTACAGCCCTCAGAGAACAAGGAATAAAGTACCACTGGGGGTTCCCCACGAAATTGAAAGTCTTCAAGGACAATGCCATAATTGCCTATATTATAATAATTATATATATATATATATATATATATATATATATATATATATATATATATATATATATATATATAATATATATATATATATATATATATATATATATATATATATATATATATATATATATATATATACCTAGACTGCTGCCTACTCCATTTGGTGCCTCTGTGGGCATCTTTGACTGGTTTCAACATCACCATAGAGTGTCTTATTTCACTCTTTCAAACTATTTTCTCACTTTTCCACTGTTTAATTTTGGAACTGTAAGGGGATTTCCTCTTATGAAGAAGCAAAAATTTAGGTTTGATAACCCTGCATTTGTTTATAAAAGCAAATTTGTTTCCCTGCCCATCCTACCCATGATTGTCACTCATTTTGGAGCAATAGTTTCACATAAAGCAGTGCATAGTATTAACAATGCATATTTAGGTTATATCTACAAATGCCAATGGTTTGACCTCGCCAGGTAAAAGATCCATCTTCTGCAGGGCTGTGGAGTCGGTAAATCAAACCACTGACTCCAACTCCGACTCCTTTGACTCCGACTCCTTCATTCATGGCTCGTTTTTAAGTGATAAAATTATTGTAGGTCAAAGGTAACATTAGGCTTTAATCATTATAATGACATAATAAAGATATTTAGATAGAACATAATTCATAATATTCAGCACATTCTGCATTGAACTACTAGACCCAATTCATTATATATTTTAGGAGTCGGAGCTGGAACATTTTCTACCGACTGACTCCACCAAAATGGGCAACGACTCCGATTCAGACTCCACAGCCCTGATCTTCTGGGAGAAAATTTGCAAAGAAACTGCTGATCTAATTTGTGTCTAAGGGTACCTTTACACGTCGCAACATTGCATGCAATTTCACTGGCAATTTACTGGTTGCAGTGAAATCATGGACACATTGCCGTGTACAAATGTAACAATGTGTCCATGATTTCACTGCAACCAGCAAATTGCAAGTGAAATTGCATGCAATGTTGCGACGTGTAATGGTACCCTAAGGCTGCTTTAACACAGCGTTTTTCTGTGATCCGTGGCTGTCCGTTGTAAAACGGACAGCCACGGATCCGATTTTGGCCCCATGTTAGTCTATGGGCACGGATCACATCAGATTTGCCCTTATTGGCATCCGATTTTTGACGGATCCGATTCTGGCCGATTTTTGGCACAGCGGGTCAAATCGGACCGAATTGGATCCGACCTGATCCGTGCCAAATAACATGGGGCCTATGGAGCGCGGGTCCGAGGAAACAGCTGATGTCTCCTCGGACCCGATTTTGCTGTACTGAGCATGCTCAGTACACTAAAATCGCTTTGTGCCATCTAATATCACTTCTGCAATGTATATTCATATATTGCAGAAGTGATATCCAGTGAAATGAAAGGGTTAAAAATAAAAAAAATCTCTCACCTCTCCACGATCCAGTGCTGCCTCCACCGCTGTGCTTCTAGGACCGGGGTGGGGGGGGGGGGGGGGGGGGGGGGGGGGGGAGGAGAGGGAACAGAGAGGGTGGGGGGAGGGGGGGGAAGGGAAACAGAGGGGGGGACACAGAGGGGACAAAGGTTACAGTATGGAGGGGGACGAGATGACAGGAGGAGCAGGGAGAGGATCCAAACTGATGCTGCACAATATCGGAATCAGATGCCTATTTGGCATCCGATTGCAGACATCAGTTATGATCCGTTGCTGTCCGAGGGGTGCAGCAAAAAGTCTGATCCCCTCGGACAGCACAAAAAAGCTGTGTGAACGCAGCCTAAGAAGCGCACTTGTTTGTGCAGGACAATGCTCGACTAAAGAACTCTATATCCACATCAGTTTTTTACAAGCAACAAGACTAAAAGCTGGAGTAGCTATTTTAATAAGAGACTCCCTATCCTTTAAATTGTATGACACTATTAGTGATCCAGAGGGGAGTTTTAGTTCCCTTGATTGTTCTTTAAAACACTAGGTACACGATTGTATCTCTATATGGCCAATTAGGCACCCGTTCTTATTTATCAGACAAACACAATCTGCTGTGTTACATTGCTGCTAGAGGAGAGATGAAATCACTGGTTTCAGAATATAACTTGCATGACATCTGGATATATATCTCCACAGCTCAGAGAGATAACTCACATTTCTCCCTAGATTTAATTCCTAAAAGCAGGATCAACAATTCGTGGATAATAGAATTCTAGGTTGTGTGCTTGAGGCACCAATAGGTGTGTTCTCCTCTCTCGCCATATCTGATAGGGACTCTTTGACCAAAACTAATACATTGTGTTTAAATCATTTTTTACTGCCCAACAAAATTTCTTACCCAGCAGATTCAGGTCAGACGACCATTACACTCAGTGCTGTGTGCAGCCTTGCCCAGGTTATAACTGAAGGCATTATGAATGCAAGACACCAGCCCCAATCACTGACAACCTCCTTTCTCACAGAGGGAGTGACCACTGGTTGTCCTGCAAACACAATGGGTTCCACATAGGGCGCAGTTCACACAGGTTTGCACAGTGTATGCCAAGCCTCTTACATTAGCCCCCTTCTCAGTAGGCAGGCTGTTACGGCATTCAACACCGCTACCTGCCGGAACAAACGCTCCCATATGGCCCAGCTACACACAGCAACAAAAGAGTGCAAGAAAAAAAACACAACAACAAGTGCTGAAATTGTGGAATATTCGTTTTAAAACTATAGCAAATTGTGGGGTATTGGTTTGTCTTTTGGTCCAAAACACGCAAGCTTGTGAGCCCCTACACGGCTCCTCACACATCACAAGTCCTATCCACTAAATTCTCATCTAAAGTGAGCAAAGGACACAAATAGAAATTAAATTTCTTACCCAGCAGATTCAGGTCAGACGACCATTACACTCAGTGCTGTGTGCAGCCTTGCCCAGGTTATAACTGAAGGCATTATGAATGCAAGACACCAGCCCCAATCACTAAACAGCCTCCATTCACACAGAGGGAGCGACCACTGGTTGTCCTGCAAACACAATGGGTTCCACATAGGGCGCAGTTCACAGATTTGCACAGTGTATGTGAACTGAGCCCTATGCCTTCAGTTATAACCTGAGCAAGGCTGCACACAGCACTGAGTGTAATAGTCGTCTGACCTGAATCTGCTGGGTAAGAAATTTAATTTCTATTTGTGTCCTTTGCTCACTTTAGATGAGAATTTAGTGGATAGGACTTGATGTGTGGGGAGCAGTGTAGGGGCTCACAAGCTTACGTGTTTTGGACCAAAAGACAGACCAATACCCCACAATTTTTTACTGCCCAACAAACAAAACATTGAATTAGAGATCAAATTGAAAGCCTTGACATAAATGAGAATAACTCCACCTCAGAAGAAGTGGTATGGTCAGCCCACAAGGCATACATGAGAGGTATTTATTTACATTGCAGCAGAAAAGAAAAAGGAAAAAGGAAAAAAAAGGAGAGGCAGTAGTATCAGACCTATAACTCAAATTACCAATCTGGAACAAAGCAACAAGAAAAAGAGGATCCCCATGCAGGTCAGCCTAAAGCACAAGAAATTGTTAACTTCCTAGAAAAAAAAAAAATCTCACTCCCCAAAGTATCAGCAGCTCAGCGATCTAAATACCCCCATATCTATCATTGAAATAGAACAAGTAATCAGTCTTAAAAAGTTCTCTGCTCCGGGCCCAGGCATTTTTTTATTTTTTAAAACTTGTTTCGTCAAAACTTTAGCTCTTTACCCCTTTTCCATTTTTTTTCTTCAATAAGCCATGAAGACCTTGATGCAGTAATCACAACCATTCCTAAACCTGAGAAACCCCTGAACACTCCTGGTCATTTTAGACCCCTCACCTTAATAAACTAACCCAAAAATATTCTCTGAAATCCTTGCGGCCAGAATAAGGCCTGTCCTTCCCTCTGATAGCACCTGACCAGGTCGGGTTTGTCGCTGGGAGACAAGCCAAGGACAGCACTAGACGAGTAATAGATTTTTTGGAGATAGAGACTGATAAACTCCAGTGTACTGCTGTCTCTTGACGCTGAGGTGGTGTTTGACAGAGTGTACTGGGGTTATATGGATGAGGTTCTGGATAAGTTTGGTTTTGTGGGAGATATTAAAAAGGCTATATTGGCCCTATACTCTAATCTGAACATGGTGGTGAGTGCGCCTGGCTTAACCTCAGACCGGTTTATGATAACTAATGGCACCCTGAGGGCTGCTCTCTCGCCGTTATCTTAGCTTTGTTAATGGAGCCACGAGCAGAGGCATACATGGAGTCCGTGTGGGAGGTATGGACCATGTGGTGAACTTATATGCAGATGATGGGATATCATTCACCGGCGTGGAGGGGTTCCTGGTGGGTGTCTGACACTGGTAGAATCCTCCACAACCTCATATTACAAATTAAATGCCGCAAAGTCTATTATATTCCCCATAAATATAACACCTTTGGTAAAAGATAGAATACTAAAGCATTTTCCCTTTTAGTGGGAGGAAGCAGGATTTACATATTCGGGATTAATGTGGAGAAGGTCTATTCCAATCACTACACAGCGCTTCCAGGAGGGAAGACAAGGATCTAGTGTCATTTAGAAAATTTATTACAGTAGAAAAGTGTATTACATGCAGTTCATCAACAGGTTACAACAAGTTTCGGCTAAATGTGCAACACTATAGCCTTCCTCAGGAGGCTTGAGCTGAGGAATGCTAGTTTTGCACATTTTAAGCCGAAACATGTAGAATAACCCAATGGACATGGATTGACTCTGTTCTATAGGACTCTAATTCGCCAGCAGTCAGTCAAACTCCCTTATGAATGTATGGGAGACACCCCCTTCTCAACCACCCCCGAACACTGGGGGACTGCAGCCACATTTACTCAAGAAGGCACTCCTCCTGCATTAATCATCTAGAACAACTAAAGAAAATACATATGAACTGGTATCTGACCGGTTATAAAATGTATAAATTTAACAAATCATATTCCCCATTATGTTGGAAGGGATGTGGTAAAAAAGGGGATCTGGGTCATGTGTGGTGGTGCCCCAAGATAGGAGAATTTTGGAATCGAGTGGCACACTTAATCAGGACCTTGATAGGTTTCCCTTTAACTCTAGAGGGGCACTTGGCAGTCCTAAATATTGGGTTGGACCTTCTTCCCCCAAACTTAGTCCCAGTGATAACCCATATAGTTATCCACTTGGGTAAGAGAAGACAAGTCACCAACAAACAATCAAGCCCAGCAGTGAATAATACCAGGCTTGCAGAGCCCACAAGTGCACTTGCCCTCAGCAGCAGAGTTTATGCCATGTGTGCAAGCCTGGTATAATACTAAGCAGGCAAGCAAGCCAAATGAAACTCCCCTGATGACATACCCTGTATAGAAATGCGTCAGGAAGCACGTGGAGGGATGTTAGCCACTTCATCCAGCTCAGGGTTGCAGTCATAGCAAAGGACATTCTGAAAGGGAAGGTTCAGCTGGCTAAGCATTCATCATCAAAACGTCCACAAGATGGGTGAGAACGTTCTGACATGCTAGAAATCTGTAGGACAATAGTCCTGAGTTATTGGCTACACATGTTTAAAGGCATAATAAGTAACAAAGGCTTATATGTGCGATTAGCTGACTCAAGCACAATCATTGTGGTCCTTGAATGTTGATCTATTGAGCTTAGTATCACATTACAAGGATCCATTGACACTTGTTGCACTGGTTTTAAATTGTCATTTTAGGTTTATATACCTTTTTAATTGGATTAGTAAAAGTTAAGTTTTATGTCTTACTTTCTGTTGTCGCCATTTACTGCTGGGCTTGCCAGTGATAACCCATGTTTTGATAGCGGCCGTCAGAGCTTGACAAGGCACTGGAGGGAAGCTCCTACTCCCACACAGGAGGAACTCATTGGTAGGATAAATTCTCATCTAAATGATCGGTTTGGTTCACTCGATAAAGCAAAAAGAATGAGTCAGTCGCCAATGGGAGATTTGGGAGACTTCTGGATTGGCAATAGCTCACAGTTAGGGTATGTGCACATCTGACGTTTCTGCTTCTTAGCAGACCGTCCAAAAACCGGTGTAGATCAGCAGAAACTGAGTTTTCTGTGCTCAGTATTGTTCCTCGTTTTTCAAGCGTTTTTTCCACGTTTTCCGCCCGGTTTTTCTCGGCGGTTTTCTTGCCGTTTTTTCAGACTGGTCTCTGGTGCACTTGTTATGCTGGAACCGCTGGAAAAACGACCAAAAGAAGTCACTTGCTCTATTTTGAAAACCGGTGGAAAAAACTGAAAACGACCAGAAAAAAACCGTTCTAATGAAGACAGCGTTTTCTAAACTCCATTGAGTATCATGTTAATCCAGCCGGTGGCTAGGATTAACATAAATTAACATAAAACTGAGCGGAAACCGCCGACGGAAACCGGTAAAAAGCAGCCCACAAAACGACTGATGTGCACATACCCTTAAGTTGGTTTTAGTACTTTTCCTGGCTGATTCTGGTATTCTCAATTAGATGATATACAAAAATATTTAAAAAACAAAGCTCCTAAAGCTTATTCCTCCCCTTCCCCCCACCATCCATTCATTTACCTTGTGTCCAATCCTGGCTGCCCCTTTCCATGTGCGTGGTCCCTTCTTTCCCTCCCCTCTCCTATAATACCCAGTTTGGAATTGGGTTTACACCGGTGGTGATTAGTGGGGTTTTGGGAAGCCAGCAACAACCATGGTGCAGCCCACCAGTTTAAGCCCTTTGGCCATCTGTCCAGTTTGGACTTGGAAGAAGGCCAGATCTAGACTGCACTTTGCCTAGACCTTGTCTAGAGTTAAAGGGATTATGCATTTCTACCTGTGTTTGAGGGATTTACCACTCTGATGCGTGGGGTCTGGGCACAGGACCTCTTCACCTATGGAGTATCAGCAAATATTTCTTAATGGGAGTGTCAGCAGGTTTCTCCTACCTCAATTGAAAGCGGCATGATCTAGGTGAAGATCCTGAATCCAACAATGTATCACTTAGTTACTGGGAGCAGCAGTTGAGAATTTTTTTATTTAGCCATGCAGCAGAGCTGAAAAAAGCTGCCTCTGCCCACCCAGGTCTCTATGTACATTTCTATAGACAGTGTGGTGCAAATCAAAAAGGGGCAGCGTCAGACAACATGGCACAAGCCAGCTAGTCACAGTAATGACAAGGTCCTAGTGATAAAATACTCAGTTTCCGCAAACCACACAGGAGGTGGCATGTGAGTGACACTTACTTCTGCTTTATCCCCTGGTATATTCTGATCTTTCTTTCCTCACCCTGCTTTTTTAAAAAGTGAATCTGTCACCAGATTTTCGTTCAAAACAAAAACGTCCACATTCAGCAGCACCTGTGCAGCATTCTATGAAGGTGAATGTTATGCTCCGACTCCCTGATCACCCCATAAAAACCTTATAAAATTCTCCTGCTGTGTATATAAATTGCTTTGGTCTGGTTCAATGTGCTTCATTGCAACGTAGTTCACCCTGCCTCTCCGAGATGAACAGCCTCCTCTTCTGATGCAATGAGGTCTCCTGCATCATCCACATTGCTGGGGGAAATTTTTGTACCTATGCAGAGGCACCTTTGCACTTGCACAAGATTTCCCCCAGTGATGTAGACAATGCAGAAGCCTTAACCATATGAATCAAGAGGCAGGACGGACAGCACTGCATCAATCCCACTGGACCGGACTGAAGGAATTTACAGCACAGATGGCGGGGGGGGGTGGTGTGTGTGTGTGTGTGTGTGTGTGTGTGTGTGTGTGGGGTGTGTGTGTGTGTGTGTGTGTGTGTGTGTGTGTGTGCGCGCTTTTAAACACAAAAATATGTTGACCGATTTACTTTAAAAAAGGGGTTGTCCGGTCTTAGGTGATAATCTCCCCAACTAATGCATATATACAATTGTTGGCCAAAAGTTCTTTTACGTGGATTTCATTAAAGCCTTCACACACCCCCAACATAATTTATTAACTTTAACAGTAAAACAAATATCATATTGTGTCATATCTTTGCAGTCACAAATACTCTGGTTAACAGTGTATACCATATCCCCTTCCCCTCCCGCTTGCTGTTACCCAACGAGAAAACCATCGGATACATAGATAATGTACAAGTCCATATTTGCCTCTAGGTCCAGTCTAGACACTCACTAGAACATCGGAATCTCCAAAGGGTTTGCAATTTTAGTTTAACCAGGGTTCCCGGCATGTCTTAAAAATTGTACCAAATGGTTTTTTGTTTTTTTTTAATTCTGCAACGATCTCTTCAATCCTAGAAAATAAGGTCGACAGCCATCATCCCCGGATTAGTCTTTTCGTCGCCATTGCCAGCAGATTAAATAAACGAGAATCTCCTTTCTCCAACTGTGTACCTCTCGTGTCATGGAATATTCAAATAACAGGATCTAGTGGGATATCCAAGTGTCATGTTTAGTGTTATTTGTTGAACATCTTCCCACAGTGGTCTAGAATCTCTGCATTCCCATATACCATGTAATAGATCAGTTTTGATAGTTTTGCACTTCAGGCACTGATTCGATCTGTCAGGTCAGTCATCTTATTTTAGATTGATCCATCGAGCCATCCTTGGATTGAATTTACAATAAGTCTCCATCTCTCGTCGACTGTTATTGCGTAATTGTTTCCACCCGATAAGATTTTCTCCTATTTCTGCGTTCTGGAACTGTCTTTCCCAACCCCCAAAAAACTTGGTTCTTCCTCGTAGAAGCAAATGTTCCCTCAATATGCTATATACTGATGAGATATTAACTGACGAAACTTGTATGGCCATTAGGGAATCCCATTCATTTATGATGTACTCAGTTTCCACGTTCGTTAGGGCATTCATAATATGATTGTGTAACTGACTATTGTAGTGCCTGAGATTCTGGCACCCTATATCTGTCCACGTGTTCCCGCCATGTTGACCATCTGGCTTCAGATGTGTGGAAGAAGTCATGTACTCATCCAACTCCCTTCCTGCCATGTTAAGAGTTTATTTTCTCTTCCCAAAAGGGAAAAGACATGATTACTTACCGGTAATTGTGTTTTATGGAGTCCACGACAGCACCCACATGAGAGAGGGGATCCGCCCACCAGGACAGGAAACCTACAGATAAAAAGGGGCGGTCCCCCTCGCTCCCTCAGTTTGTTTACAGAGTATGAGGGGAACCGCAGAGTTAAGAGAAGCATAACACATCTCAAAGAAACATCACACGTACAAACCCAAGAAACCCCGGGCAAGGCCCAAGGAGTAAAGTGCACACACACCAATTAACGTGACAAGGGAGGGAAGTGAGTGGGTGCTGTCGTGGACTCCATAAAACACAATTACCGGTAAGTAATCATGTCTTTTCTTCTCGCCACGACAGCACCCACATGAGAGAATTGCAGAGAGCAAGACTAGGGAGGGACAACCGTGCTGAGGACAGATCTCCCGAAAGCCAAGTCAGAGTCAGAAGACAAATCCAAACGATAGTGGGAATAAAAGGTAGAAGGGGATGACCAAGTGGCAGCCTTACAAATAGCTTCAATAGAGACTGCAGCGCGCTCGGCCCGCGAAGAAGCCATAGCCCTAGTAGAATGCGCCCGCACACCTACCGGAGGATCGCGTCCCGTCACCGAGTAGGCCAAGCAGATGGCATCCCGGATCCATCTAGACAACGTGCTCTTAGTAACAGCAAACCCCCGACGAGGACCCTGAAAGGACACAAACAGAGCCCTACTCTGTCGATAGGGCCTAGTCCTATCAAGGTAGTGTAAGACTAATCTCCTGACATCTAGCGTATGAAACCGTTGTTCCTCAGGAGAACCCGGAGTAGGAAAAAAGGAAGGGAGGAAAATCTCCTGACTCCGATGAAACCGGGAAGCGACCTTAGGGAGGTAGGAAGGATCCGGTTTCAAGACAAGCCTATCAGGCAAGACGGACAAAAATGGAGGATCTATAGACAAAGCCTGGAGATCACCCACCCGCCTAGCCGAAGTAAGGGCCACTAGCAGAGCCGTCTTGAGAGACAGGGACCTAAGGGAGGCTGCCTCAAGGGGTTCAAAGGGGGGCCCCATCAGGGCGTCAAGGACCAGATCCAAATCCCACGGGGCCAACCGAGCAACATGAACCGGGGTGCTACGCTCACAAGCCGCTATAAACCGAGACACCCACCTGTCACCCGCCACATCTGATCCATACAATGCCCCCAAGGCCGAAACATGGACCTTCAGGGTGTTGACTGAAAGCCCCAACTCCCGACCTTTCTGAAGAAACTCCAGAATAGAAGGGATGGGAACAAGTGGAGTAAAAGGAGCAGTATGGAACTGAAGAAATTTCCGCCAGACCCTAGCATAAATCCTTGTTGTAACCTCCTTCCTACTCAAGAGAAGGGTGGATATAAGCTGTTCTGAAAACCCACGCAATCTTAACAGGCTCCTTTCAAGTTCCAAGCCGTCAAGTGGAGCCCCTTCACCTGAGGGTGACGGCAAGGACCCTGAGAGAGCAGGCCTGGAACAGAAGGAAGTAGCCACGGGTCGGACACTGACATGGCTCTGAGCCAGGAAAACCACGGCCTCTTGGGCCAAAACGGGGCAATGAGAATCACCCTCGCCCCGTCGTCCCTGATCTTCCGGATGACCACTGGAAGCAAGTTCATGGGAGGAAACGCATAGGCCAGCTGAAAGGCCCAAGGGAACTGGAGGGAATCCAACAACTCCGGCTCGTCCGTGAAATCCAGGGAGGCAAACCGGCTGACTTGCCTGTTGGCCCTGGTTGCAAACAAATCTATTTCCGGAAGACCCCACAAGGCAACTATCTTCTGGAAGGTCCGACGGCAGAGGGCCCACTCGCCCTGATGGAGGGTATGGCGACTCAGAAAGTCCGCTGTTGAGTTGTCGACACCCCGGATGTGGAGGGCCGAAAGGGACAACAAGTTGGTCTCTGCCAGGTTGAGGATAGCCATTGCAGTAGACAGCAGCGTCCGGGATCGAGTACCTCCCTGCTTGTTGATATATGCCACCGACGTGGTGTTGTCTGACAAGATCCGGACGTGCGACCCCCGCAGCTGTGGGAGAAAATGAAGGAGAGCAAGGTGGATAGCCTTCAACTCCCGTACGTTGGAAGAATCGGAAGAGTCCTCCGCCGACCATTGACCCTGAGCTAAACTGGTCCCCAGGTGAGCCCCCCACCCATCTGGACTGGCATCAGTCAGAAGGATCTTAGAAGGCCGAACTACCCAGGGAACCCCCCTTGAAAGGTGAAGAGGGTCTACCCACCAGGTAAGAGATTCCACAGCGTCCGGAGGCAAGGTAAGACGCCCCTGAAGCCGACCCTGCAAGGCAACCTCCGCCAGCAAAACCGCCTGCTGCAATGGCCGCGTATGAAACTGCGCCCATTGAACTGCGGGATGCAAGACGAAAGGGAACCCAACAGGGACATGGCCTCCCGCAATGACAGGGAAGGGTGAGCAATAACCTGGCTGACCCTAGTCCTGATATGAGAAATCTTGTCATCTGGAAGGAGGCAGAGCTGACTTACAGAGTCCAGAAGGAGACCCAGAAAAGATTGACGAGTCACGGGAGTTAGTCTGGACTTCCCCCAGTTGATGATCCAGCCCAAGTCCTGCAAAGATGAGATGACATGAAGCACACGGGCCTGACACTGCTTGAAAGAGTTACCCACTATCAAAAAGTCATCCAAATACGGCACAATGAGCGTGTCCTGGTGCCGCAAAAAAGCCATCACCTCGGACATTAGCTTGGTGAAGACACGAGGAGCCGTTGAAAGACCAAAAGGCATTGCCGTAAATTGGAAATGTCGAGTCCGTCCCTCCCAGACGACTGCTACCCGCAGAAACTGCTGGTAATCAACGTGGATGGCGACATGATAATAAGCATCCTTGAGGTCCAGCACTGCCATGAAACATCGAGGGAATAACAATTTGATCGTGGAATTAATAGATTCCATTTTGAAGGACCGGACCGCCAGGAAGGAATTTAATTTCTTTAAATTAATTATGGTCCGAAAGGAACCATCTGGCTTAGATACCAGAAACAAGGGGGAGTAAAACCCCTTTCCTTCCTGGCCTACCGGAACCTCAACAAGAACACGTTTGGACAACAGGGATTGAATTTCCAGGACCAGGGCACGCTGATGATGCAACGGAGGGGAGGTAAGGACAAACGAATCTGGAGGAAAACGGGCAAAGTCCAGAGTAAGACCGGAGGCAATCAACCTCAGAATCCAGGGACTAGAGGAGATAACAGCCCAACGATCAGAAAAAATCGACAACCTACCCCCCACTGGGAGATCCGACCTAACGGTACTTCTTTCCAGGTTTAAAGGAGGAGGACCCCCCAAACAGGGCACCCCGTTGTTTACCCTCCTTGGGTTCCCAACGGTCTCGGTTCTCCCTATACGACCTCTTCTGGCCGAATGGACGTCTCCTGAAGGCTCTCCTATAAGACGGAACAGGAGGGTTAGGGAACCCCCTCTTACGGTCAGCTGCCTTAGCCAGAATATCATCCAAGTCAGGGCCGAAGAGGTACTCACCACGGAAGGGGAGCGTACATAACTTGGACTTGGATTGAGAATCGCCCTTCCACCCTTTAAGCCATAGGGCCCGACGAGCCGAGTTGGTCAGACCCGCAGACCGCGCTGCCAGGCGCAGGGAATCAGCCGACACATCCGCCAGATAAGCCGAGGCCCCACGGATCAATGGAAGAGATGACAGCAACTGGTCCCTGGGAACCCCTGACCTAATCTGATCCTCAAGCTGATCTACCCAGACCAACAGGGATCTGGCAGTACATGTAGCTGAAATAGCGGGTTTAAAGGCCCCTGTGCAGGATTCCCAAGTGCGCTTAAGCAACATCTCGGCTTTTCGGTCCAGCGGATCAGCCAGCAACCCAGCATCCTCTACCGGGAGGGTGGAACGCTTAGACGTGGAGGCAACCGCCGCGTCCACCTTCGGAATCTTGGACCACGTAGCTAAGTCCTCATCATCGAAGGGATATCTCCGCTTGGAAGATGAAGGAAGAGCCCCCCGTCTGTCCTGCTTATCCCATTCCCGATAAACCAGATCTTTTAGGGCCGCCACCACCGGGATAGCACGCCTCTTCTTTTCCGAGAGGCCGGTGAACATGATATCCTGCGCTGAACGAGATTCCCTCGAATCAGGCACTTCCATCGTGTGGCGGATGGACTTGACAAGGTTATCCACACTGTCCAGGGGAAAACAGGACTTTCCCTCATCATCCGAAGAGGAAGAAGAAGCAGGAGAGGCTGATGGGGACCGGAAGACCCCTGAGACCTAACCGGGCTACCCTCTGGGGAGGACACACTAGGAGACACAGGCTTCCTAGCCCTGGAGGAACATGGCCGAGAATGAGCCACCTCGCTGAAGGACAACAACTCCTCCCGGATCATAGAGCGAATGTCCGCCGTCTTAACAGAGGACTCCTCCTGCAAAGTCTGATTAATACAGGCCTGACACAGACGCTTCACATATGTCTCGGGAAGAGGCTGCGTACACAAAGCGCATTCTTTATGCTTCAGCTTTTTTAAACACACTCTCTTATACGACCGGCTCAGGAGGTGTAGGACCAGCCTGTGATGGTTGACCAGCCTTAGTCCGGTCACTTCTGTCAGCAGACCCAGCCTCCTTGCTGCGCCCACTGCCACCACGAGTCTTGCTGGATGGCTGCACATCAGTGTCAGGCTGCTGCAGCCCTCCTGCCCCAGGAGACGACATCATAGGGATCAGAACATCAGCGGCGCTGCTGCCGCACTGCCTATTATCTCCCGCGCTGGGGCCACCTCCCCGGCCGCCCGGAAGCACAGCCGCAGTACTTCCGGGTCAGAAGCGCTTCAGGCTACTGCGCAGGCGCCGGCGCGGCCCGGAAGCCGGCGCAGCGATTTAGAAAGGCGGCCGAACGCCGCGGCCGCAGTCTCCCCACACTCCCCAGGAGAGCCCGGACTCCACCGCGCCGACACCCCGCCCCAGAACCGGGAGACACGGACCCGCCCGCCACCGGGCACGGCCCCCGTCCCCCGCGAACGGCGGCAAAATGACCGCGCCATAGAGCCACAGCCCCCCAGGAAGTGCAGGCACCGCAACCGCCGGAGACAGCCAGCTATTTAGCCCGTCATGCTACATACCTCAGGGCCCCCTGGCTGCCCCTGGAGACCACCATGGATGAATGCAGCTTGTCCAGACTGCACCGCGCTCCCACGAGTCAGGGTGGAAATCCAGCGCTGACATCGTGACATCCCAGTCAGACGAGGGGAGAGCCGGAAACCGGACTTCCCGACGCTGCTTCTGGAGTTCCAGGCCCTGCCGTTCGCAAAGATACCGCACAGAGGCTGATTGAACCCAGGTAAGCCTTTTTGCTGCAGGTTCCCCTCAGGACAGGAAACCAAACTGAGGGAGCGAGGGGGACCGCCCCTTTTTATCTGTAGGTTTCCTGTCCTGGTGGGCGGATCCCCTCTCTCATGTGGGTGCTGTCGTGGCGAGAAGAAAATTGGGTGTTTCCACGGGTCTAAGTATATCGAAACACTCGATGTCAGACAGTTTGTTACGTACCGCCTTCCATGAGGCTATTGTATCTCTAAACACTGCTGCCGACTTTAAAAGTGGAGGTAGTTTCGATCTGGGAGGGTGGATCACCGAAGTCAAACTCCAAGGGGAACGCAGTTCAGTCTCCAGGGCAAAATCA
>JARQOC010003304.1:0-17337 GCA_033576535.1 Allobates femoralis | reverse complement strand
AGGAAATACCCTAGACGAATGTAATCAGATGGGAAGAAAAGAGAGATAGAAAAGAAGAGAGAGAGAAGAGAAACAAAAACCATTAGAAAAAGTTATACTGGGAAAGAAAAGCCACGTAAGAAAAAAAGGAGGGGGGGGGACGGGTGAGGTATGGGAAGGAGAAAGGGTACTCATCCCACTGGCTCCCCATCAGCCAGAGGTCGAGCCATATTATCTGTGCTGGAAAAGATACTCCTAAATTCTGCAGAGTCGTGAAAAAGAATCCATTCAACCCAAATCCCTAAGAATTTGTTCCGAGATCCCGACGCATCAGCTGCGAGCTCCTCCATTCGATATATGTCCATCAATTCTTTGAACCAATCAAGTAGAGATGGAGCCCGGCTTGATTTCCAGAACCTCGGGATCACAGCACGAGCAGCCGAGATGCAAAAGCGGAGAATATCCCTCTTCTGTAGCCCAATAGGACCTGGAAAAATGGATAACATTGCCGATTCTGGGCAGCATTCGGCTTGTTTACCTGTTATCCGGGCGTATGCATTGAAAACCTCAGACCAGAACCGCCGGATTTCCCCACAACTCCACCAAATGTGTATCATTGTACCCGTCTCTTCCCCACAGCGCCAGCAGGTATCAGGGGTTCCAGGGAACATGTTCCGGAGTGTCGTCGGGCACAAGTACCATCTAGTGAGCAGCTTATAGCTTCTTTCTTGTGCAGAACAAGCGCTAGCTAGTGAGTGAGTAAATATAAAGCATTTCTGCCAATTAGCTTCTGAAATGCTACACCCCAATTCCCTCTCCCAAGCACGTTGGAAGTAAAGGGTGCCCTGCTCTCTCATGGACCCTAAGGCCTGGTATAGAACTGATATTTTGCGCCTCGGTGGAGCCTCCAGTTGGAATAACCTCTCCAATACGTTGGGCGTCAATCTTACCCTGCAAGAGTGGTCAGCTGAATATAAGTATGCTCTGTATTGGAGAAATTCGAATCACTTAAGAGGTCTCGTAGGTTCTTTGAGTCGTAGCTCTGCCATCGGGGGCAAACCACCACTGGACAGAGTCTGTCCTACTCGGGTGTCATCCACAATCCGCCAACATAAAAATCTCTGCCTGTCAAATCTGGGTGGGAAAGATGGGTTGGAAAAAAGGGGAGTCAAAGGGCTAAGTCTGTCGTTTAAGCTGAGGGTTTTCGTCACTAGGTGCCATACCTTCAAGGTGTTTCTGGTCATGTCTGTCAAAGGTACTAGGTCTGTGGAGTCTTTAGGGGAAATCCAAAGCAGGTGTTTCAGCGGAATCCCCAAACCCTCTTGCTCCACCCCTACCCATTTCTTGGAGGACGCATGATAATGCCAATCTAGAGCTCTAACAAGAGAGGAAGCCACAAAGTACGCTCGTATGTTGGGTAGTCCAACCTCTCCTCTGGTCTTGGGCAAGGATAGGATATTCATTCGCAATCTGGACCTCTTGCCCCCCCAGACAAATCTAAGGATCATAGATTGCATTTTGGAGAGGAAGCCTCTATCCAATAGAACAGGAACTGTCTGAAAAGTATATAAGAGTCGGGGCAAGACATCCATCTTGACTACGTTTATTCTCCCGAACCAGGATAGCTTTAATTGTCTATAGGAGGTAAATGCCGATTCCGCGTTAGTCAAAAGGGGTTGATAATTTAAATTGAATATTTGTTTAAGATCTTTTGGTATAAGGACTCCCAAGTACTTAATGGCTTCTACTTTCCATTTAAATGGGAACTGTTTAGATAGATGAGAAACCAATTCTCCAGGCAAAGAAATATTGAGTGCCTCGGTTTTGGAGCAATTCACTTTAAAGTTGCTCAATTGTCCGAACCGTTCAAACTCCATTAAGACCGAAGGGATGGAGACCAGGGGCTGGGAGATGTAAAGTAGCAGGTCATCTGCAAATAAGGCTAATTTGTGATGACTCTGTCCCAGCTTGACCCCATGGACGCATTCATTGGACCTAAGTGCAAAATATTTAACTATTATAGTGTCAATTCAAAAATCACCAAGAACACAATCAGTCATTTTTTCACAATTGCCCGTCAATAGTTTGAATTTGATATAAAGAAACATAGTCTTGTAACATCTCAAATGAAAGCTGTTACCGTTCTGAGTAAAATGATGCCTCTCCCACTTCATTATCTTATTTCTAGCCTGAGATAAAAAAAATGTAAAGTCATACCAGGCCAAAATTCACCCTTTTTTTAAACTTTAAAAATCTGTAAAAAATTAACTGATGAAGAAAAAAATTCTAAACTTTTAATTTGTAATTAACTAAAGTAGTACTTCATAAAGAAAAAAAAAAAAAAATCTAAAGACGTCAGGTAAAAAAAAATATTCATATTTAGATCACTTGATATGGAATGACCCATTGACGCTATTACTAGTAAAATATGTTAAAATATGATCCCATTGCGATCCCAACTTGAAATTTGGTACAGATGTGGCTAAGAGCAAAGCAGACACATGGGCAGTTTTTGAAATATTTAAAGCGCGCCGATTTTTCGGAAATGCGTTTTAAAGTTTTGCGCTTGCAATCACATGGGTAAAATATTAACAAAGATCCTCTTGTGACATATCTGATGAAAGCCTGGACAGTTCTGAGTAGATTGGTGTTTATTTTGTTTCTCTATCTTATTTCTAGCCCGAGATATGATAGAAAATGTAAAGCCATACCAGGCCAAAATTCGCACTTTTTTAAAACTTTAAAAATCTGTAAAAAATAAACTGATAAAGAAAAAAATTCAAAACTTTTTTTTTGTAATTAGATAAAGTTGTTCTTCATATAGAAAAATTTTTTAAAAAATCTGAGGACGTCAGGGAAAAAAAATATTCATATTTGGATCACTTGACATGGAATGACCCTATTGAGGACCTGATTTTTATTGTGCTGTATGCCGGGGTTGTGTGCTGGTGCACAATCCTAATAGGGGAGTGTACTTACCCGCTTGCAGCCATCCTTCCCCTGGCTATCCAATTCCACACCGGAGCGCTCCTCACCCCCTGCTTTGTTTTGATAGAAGCTCCAAACAAACCAAGGTGATATTATGAGCGCTAAGCTAAAGTAACAGGACTCGGCTCAATTAAATATTACCTCTCAGCTTTAATGATTCAGCATACGGATCCCTTTAGCCACAACGCGTTTCAGCGCCAATTGCGCCTTTTTCAAGTGATGAATCACTAGCTTAGCGCTCATAATATCACCTTGGTTTGTTTGGAGCTGCAATTTTCTTCCCCGTCGGGAAGTGTGATATACAGCAGCTTTGGAAGTCAGGACCTGGCAAACGTCACACCAACACTCCCCCTGAGCTGTCACGTGCACCGAGATCCACGGGGAATACGTGCACTTTCCACCATGCCGCTCGGAGCTTAACAAGGAGAGCCCAGCAGGGAGAACCATAAACCCTCACTCCAGTTGTGCGGACAGGCACAACTTTAGAAGGTGAGCAGAGGGGATCATTGACCGACCCCACAAATCATTGATAGCAGTTTGGCGCAAATCTTTTTGTTTTGATAGAAGGCAGCCATGTTTTTTTTAATTCTGCCACTTGCACACATTCAGTATTTGGTGAATTTTGTACCTCAGAATGTGTAGCAATACAGAAGTGGTGACGTGTTTCTATTATACTTTTCCTTTGTTCCATTCCTGGTTTTGGCTACAAATACTGAGGTAAAAAACTCACCAAATACTGAATGTGTGCACGTGACCTTAGCATTACTGAAACCTATAGCCTGTAAAATTTGAAGCCTTAAAGAGGACCTGTATCCCACCTGGTGCATGGGAAACTGAATGCAGCGTGTCTGCTGCATTCAGGGAAGGGGTCCTCCATGTCTCTAGCCCCCCAGTAACCTTTAAAAAAAGACTTTAGAAACCTTACAATTTAGAGGTCCCCTGGGTTGGATATTATTAAGAGGTCCTCACCGCTGGCACAGTCCTCCTGCCTTCTCCTTGAGTGTTCCGCTCTCTCTATGTGTCTGCCCCTGCCTCCTCTTCTTCTGCTCTGTGTTAATCGCGCTGGCACACAGAGCTTGGTGTGAGCAGCTGTAAGGTGCATTGTGTGACGTCAGCCGCAGAGCCCACCCTGTTTATGCTTTATTCAGACAGCAGGGCGGGAATCTGGCACTGACGTCACGCAATGTGCCTTACAGCCGCTTACACCAAGTTCTGTGCGGCAGCATGATTGGCATAGAGCAGAAGAGGAAGGCAGACCCAGCAGAAGAGGAGGCGGCGGCAGACACATAGAGGGGGCGGAACACACAAGGCAGGGAGGATTGTGCCAGTAGCGAGGACCTCTTAATCAGATCCAACCCAGGGGACCTCTAAACTGTAAGGTTTCTAAAGTCTTTTTTAAAGGTTACAGGGAGATAGAGACATCAAGGACCCCTTCCCTGAATGCAGCAGACATGCTGCACTCAGTTTGTCAAGCACCAAGGGGTGACAGGTCCTCTTTAGTTTTACTTATAGCTGAATCCCTTCTATTTTTGCCATGAATATATCAGGCCTTTGGCATGAAGCAACATTGATTCTTCACATTTTGCTCATTGCCCCCAGTACGGGCTCAGTGCAGGAGTTGTTCACGCTGCCTCCTTTCGTCCTCAGATCTTCCCATGCTCCCAGTCTAAGGCTGCTTTCACGTCTGTGTTTCTCAGCATTTCCGGCAGTTTTGCCGCATCTGCCGGTAGCAGAACACTTGCAGCAAGCCTGCGTTCGACCTAATGCATTCCCTATGGGACTTGCGGACATGTGCGGAACTTGCAGGGAGTCAAAAAAGTAGCACCGGTAGCAGCAATTTTTGTCCGTTGCCGCAATTGCCGGATTGGCCGAATCGCGGCAAAACCGCAAGTGCCTCACATGTATGCTAGTCCCATAAGGTAAGTAGGAGGTCGAACGAAGGCCTGCAGACTATTCATCGAGACCGATGCTACCGAAGCTTAAAAGAATTGTCCAATTTGTTTTCTTTTTTTTTTTTTTTTTACAAATGTGCTTAAAAAAAAGCACTAAAAGCTACTAATCTAGTATTGGTAGCCCATTAGCATGAAGGTCCTCTCTTGACAAGCACTGCACCCTTATTCCACAGTTTTCAGCACTGTTAGTAAAGGCTTTCAACTGGAGCAGAACTAACCATGGGCTATTTATAATAAGGCTGTCTACTGTGCTGTAGACCACTGATCTATACGGTGCCCCATCAGCGTCATATTCCATGCGGTCAGTAAAGAAGACTGTAAAGAAAATGGGAGCGCTGGACAGGAACGCTTCTCCCCTTTTCCTGCATGAATCCGTCAAGGTTAGAGACATTGTCATTGTAATTTCTATTTCATTTACAGTACATGTGAAAAGATATATCACAAAATGACATAGTATCAGAGAAATCTGCTCCATTCTCCTCCTGAACTCACTCTTCATTTATGGATAAAGTCTGTATTCAATGAACATAGCTTTTCCCATTACTGAGATAATAGATGACAGTTGGCGCTCGTAACGTTTTATGAAGACGGGATAATCTAGATGCAGACAGACATTCTGCTGCAAGTTCTTCTGAAAAGAATTATATGTTATATTTTAAATCCATGGTAAAAACATGACTCATTTCAAGAGAACTTGCAGAAGAATGCTAGGTCTGCAAACTTGCTCCCCCTCCCCATAGAACATTATGAGAACCAACTATCATCCCCTATCTCAGTAATGTAAAACTTTGTCTTCATTGAGCACAGATTTTACATCTTTTAGGGTACCGTCACACGCGGCAATATTGCATGCAATTTCACTGGCAATTTGCTGGTTGCAGTGAAATCATGGACACATTGTTCCATTTGTACACAGCAACAAAATACAACAATGTGTCCATGATTTCACTGCAACCAGCAAATTGCCAGTGAAATTGCATGCAATGTTGCGACGTGTAACGGTACCCTTACTGTTGAATTGAAAGATCCATCCTGGAGGAAAAAGAATATTTTTCTGATAAAACCCGTATATTATCAAAGTTGCTTACTTTCAAAAGTACTATTGGTTTATGAACTAAAAAGTAAAACAGAGATTGCACTTTAAAGGGGCTATCCGAGAAATGTAATAAAAATAAATAATTCAAATAAAGTAAATTTGAAATATTACAAATTTTATTAAATACCTTTTATTAGACATAAATGTAGCAAAAATGTCCTCTTTAGTCTGGATTTGAAATTTAACAGCTTCCAGCAGTTTCCCAGCCGTCCCACATCCTAGGACCCGTTGCATAAAAGACATCTGCTCAAAACAGATGTTGGGTGAGTGCAGTCTCCTGTCAGGTATCATAAATGCACATTCCTCTGTTCACCGAACCTGACAGGACGAGCCTGAGGAGCAGCGTGCAGAATATAACCTTTCTAGATGATGGAGACTGATTTATCATCAGCCAGACTGGTTTATTGGAGGGCAAGAAGACGGCATGGAGCTACTGGAGTAAACCATATAATGTGTCCTGTCAAGTTCGGTGAACAGAAGAATACGCGTAACAATACCTGACAGAATTCTGCTCTCACCCGATGTCTGTCTCTAGCAGATGTCTCACATAGCCTGTCCTAAGACCAGAGACGGCTGGGAGACTGCTGGGAGATGACATATTTAAAATCTTGATATTGCACTAACTACAGATGACCTTTTTGCTACATTTTTGTGTAATAAAGATATTTAGTAACATTTGGATTGTTTAAGTGTGTTTTAGTTACTTATCTTTATCACAGTTCTTGGCATACCCCTTTAGCCACTGTTAAAAAATGCCTTTCTGCAGTCCCTACATGGCTGAGCCCTTGTATGAGTTCTATGATAATTAGCCAAGTGGGACTTGTCCATAAATGATTTTGGGCACTCGCTGCCGGCATAGTTTTTCCAGAGTGTGTTCGCAGATGTTTTAGCAGACCGGAACTTTCTGTGAAGCTTTTGTCACATTCATTGCAAGCATAAGGCCCCTGTCTGGTGTGAATCCGCTGATGACGCACACGATGGGACCTCCGAATAAAACTTTTTTTCACAATAAGAACAAGAATGCCCAGTGTGGGCTCTCAAGTGAGAGGATTGGAGCTCTGAGCGAACCTTTTGCCGCATTTGCTGCACACATACGGCTGCTCACCTGTCTGTGATCTCTGGTGTCTCACAAGGTGCAATTTACATATGAACCTCGTCACAGTCACTACAGGCATACGGCTTCTCACTGGTGTGCGTCCTCTTATGTATGACAAGCTTGGTGCCATCAATAAAACCTTTTCTGCATTTCCCACAGGAATAAGGCCTCTCACCTGCATGGATTCTCTGGAGTCTCAATAAATGAGAACTACGGTTGAAGCATTTTCCACAGTCTGTGCATTTGTAAGATCTCTCAGTGATGTGGGATTTATGCTCATCCGTCACTTCAGACTTGGTGGCACCTCACCCAACTTACGCCATTCCTTAAAATTGGTCTCCAACTGTCTGGACTTAATATTCATAACCTTTAGAGAAACATTTGTTTATCATGTAGTCTCTTGAATAATAGACCAAATGCTAAACTTCATTGCACATTTAGATTTGTAACGTAAGTTCCTTTTCACCGCACACAGAACTTTCCACTTTCCAATATCTAGTGGATACATCAGTGTCTGAACAAGACTCCGGTTCCTCTTTGACTGTGATGGGGTGCACATCTGCAACAGAAAACAAGAAGATTGAAACACGAATTTTGTTTCATGCACACCACATGCTGGTCGAAGTCTTGAAGGATACATTATTTTTACATGGAGCCTTCATTACCAATACCACATCCCAATAACAAAGCACTACAGGATGCCGCAGCCTGTATGATAAAGGCAGGGGTTGCACAGGTGCAAAATACTGTTAGTAAGCGTTGCCATATTAATGAGTGGGTGTCACCAGCTTAGGTTCCCCCACTACTGCTGGAATGGCAGCTGATTGGAGCACGCTCGCTTGTCTTGCAGAGTCTGGCAACAGAGTCTTTAGTAGGGGCGTGGTGAAACTCACCAAAAATTTGCCAGGTAAATACCCATTGCACTTAGCAGCAGCTGCCAGCTCCTTTGAGAGGCAACACAGGTGTCTGTATGCCGGTACTCAATCACCTGCAACCCACAGTGGGGGCGATTGTGGCACCAGCGTCCGGCCATGCTGTCAGGGAGGTAAATGGTGGCATTTAAAGACACGAGGTTACCATAGGGCTCTGCCATTCACGGTGCATGCAAGGCATAGTGTCAGAGCAGCCTATTGGTCACGCCCTTCTATTAGATCAGGCGGGCTGCTCCGCACTGATTAACCGTGAATGGTAGAGCCCTATGGTAACCTCGTGTCTTTAAATGCCACCATTCACCTCCCTGACAGCATGGTTGGACGCTGGTGCCACAATCGCCCCCACTGTGGTTTGCAGGTGATTGAGTACCGGCATACAGACACCTGTGTTGCTTCTCAGAGGAGCTGTCAGCCGCTGCTAAGTGCAATGGGTATTTACCTGGCAAATTTTTGGTGAGTTTTTCTATGTTTTTAAGTCCATAGGGGCGTGGTGCTAACCGGGCTTAGTCAATGAGTGGAAATGACCGGTCGAAGGGCACTCACTAACCAGGTGGAGTGCATGGAAGGAAACGCCCGCCCATGCCCACCAAGGTGGGTACCATGCCCACCAACAAAGCTGGTCACAAACACTGACTTGTGTGTGAGTGGTTGTTTTTATCAGTATTTTGCACCTGTACGGCCTCATCCTTTATCATGGGGTCTGCTGCATCCCTTGGCTCCTAGACTTGTGCATCAATGGTGCTTGGCCCCACTTTGCTGTTTATGCAATTTTTCAAATAAAGATGGTGTCATGAAAATGAATATTGCTCATGATTTTTTCTGCAGAGACAGATCTACTCCCTCATCCCTCCCCCCTTTTTCTAGCTGGTTTGTAAGTAGCTTACAGAGGAACACTGTTGGCCTTCCCCCAACCAAACTATTTACGATGGGTCGTAAACCACTTCTAGGAGAGCCAGAGCTGGACAAACCAGTCCAAACCAGTTTTGTGTCTACCAAAGAAACCAAGTCCTTTGTCTAAAATTCACAGTGGTTTCAATATCGAGTTTAAGACGACCCGATCATACCACAAACACATAATGCATATTTTTAGATTACTTACCGTGTTGTGTATTCAATGATGTATTTTGTACAGTTGTACAACGTTCAGGAACCTGGGAAGGGAGTGCTGGCATTCCAAATAAGACCATCAAGTCATATTTGGTATCAAACTTCTCAGAATCACCTGACCTGGAAAATGAGCCATATCTTATGTCTGTGAGCCAACCCCATCTCTAGATATGGAAAAATGGGGATTCATTAAGCCTGGTGAGAGAGGATGGCTCAGCAGCCACGCCCACAAAGGAGGGCTCACTTTGTGAAGGGGGGTCAAGGATTTCTCCTGGTTAATAAAAGCAAAGAGGACATTTTTGGGGCATTCTGCTCCAGGAGTCCAGAGGTCTGACAGTCAACACCAGCTGTCGACAGAATCTTACCATCCAGGGGAGGGGCCTCCTCCAAGAAACTAAGTACCAAGCCTGACTAGGTCTGAACCTTCTTTTTATCCCTTTTATTTTTTTATAACTGTTATTCATACATGTAATTTGTCTCTTATATAAAATTCTGTAAATCTTTGTAACCATTGCCCTATTTCGGAGTAAACTATTTTAATTTACTAGCTTCGATCTCCTTGTCCTATGAACGATTTCTCACGACCTCCCTGCTGGTTTTTACGCTATCGCACAGGTTACCGATCCACCTGAAAAAGGGTCGGTGGTGGCAGCATACTTCTGTATTTATGTGATATTGTGGCGTGAGGGTGACTGGATCGAGGTATATATACGTTCCTGGCAGGAACTGGAAGTATATATACATCCTGTCACATCACGTGCCGCAATAGACAACATAAATTAGGGCAGCTGGGCACCTTTCTTATCCTCTGGCAGTACCGGATTTGGCCAGAAGGCTAAGGGGGCGCCAGAGAGCTGCAGGTCCTGACTAAGCTAATCGTGACAATTGGTGGCAGAGCGGTGGGATCATAGGACATTAGTGATCTGGTTTGAGCAATCATTCCTCTCACTAAAAACTTGCACAGTTCTTACAAGAACTCTGCACAAAAGTTTTGAAGATCGAACTCAGTGGTTATTAGATCTGAGACAATACTGTGTGTGTAGCAGTTACCCCTCCCCCCTCTTTGTTTTTCTATCCTATCTTTGATTTGGAAACCATGGTCTTGGTTGGAGAGCTTGGTTACGGCCAGATGAAAAGGGACGTTCTAGTGGGAATATGTACGGCCAACGGCATTGACCCTACGGGCAAAACCAGAGACCAAATGGCTGCAGTGCTGGCACGACTTGAAGCAGAGCAAGCCCGTCACCAGAGCCCAGGGAATGGAGAGGCCAGCCAAAGCCTTGTCCGTGCTGATGTACAGCGTCCGGCTGCAGAGGTCAGTCAGAGCATGGACGGTGTTGCTGCTGAGGCCGAACCTGTGGATGTAAGCCAAGTCCTAGCAGGTGCTCCTGCAGGGGTCCCACCTGTAGACGCACGCTGCGTCAGCGACCAGGTCAGCATGGACCCCTATCTGCAACTGGCCTTACAGCACTATCCCGCTGAGGATTCCCAAGGACGCCTGCAGCTCATTCACCAATACCGAGAGGCTGCAGAGCGGCGAGAGGCTGCGAGAGCCGAGCGAGAGGCTGCAGAGCGACGGGCTGAGGCCCAAGCTCAGAGAGAGCACGACCTGCGGATGGCCCAGCTGGGAAGGCAGTCATCTACCCCATTGAACTCTGAATCAACCCGTTCGACCACCTTCCAGCCGAATCCAAAGCATTTCCCTGTGCTGGATGACAACGGTGACCTGGACATTTTTCTGAGGGGTTTTGAGAAGGCTTGCTTACAGTACCAGCTGCCGAAGGACCAGTATGCCCCGTTCCTCATTGCAGCGTTGAGAGACAAAGCTATGGCGGCATTTGTGGCTCTTCCCCGAGATCTAGATGGGAACTATGAGGCCATTAAGGAGGCTCTAATCCAGAGGTTCCAGCTGACTCCTGAGGTGTACCGCAGAAAGTTCCGGAACCTCCAGCGTGGACCACACGACAGCTATAGTGATGTGGTCCACGGGCTCAGAACCAACTTTGAGCAGTGGATTCAAGGACTGAAAGTGACCACCGTTGAGCAGATAAAGGATCTGATGGTGAAAGACCAGTTCCTGCATCTTTGCCCCACGGAGGTGCGACAGTTCGTGATGGATCGGGAGCCACCAGATGCGAACAAAGCAGCGCAGATCGCGGACACCTACGAGGCCAACCGGAGACCGGAGGGACGGAAGCCGATCATCACCAGTGGGAAGTGGGGTAAGCCATCCAACACCACCCCTGCCCCAGCCAGCCGACCTTCTGGAGGCCTTGGCCCCCCTGCCAACCCCACTCGGCCGGTATCCGATCTCCGCAAGTGTTACTCCTGCAACCAGACCGTCATCTCAGTGCCACTTGCCCAGAGAAGCAGAGGAAGAATCTACCACCCAAGGCTCCAGGGCAGAAGGCATCAGTTTTTTTTGTGGGTGGGTCGGTTGGGAGGGCCTGTGAAAATTTGCAGTCTGTCACTGTGGGGGACACTGTCACTGTGGGCCTCAAGGACACTGGGGCCGAACGAACCCTCATCCGACCTGAACTGGTGTCCACGGAAGAGTTTATCCCAGGAAAGACTCTGACTGTCACCGGGATTGGGGGCGTCCGCTGTCCCCTGCCAATGGCCAGGGTGTTTATTGATTGGGGTGCGGGGAGTGGGGTGAAGGAAGTGGGGGTGTCTGAAAACTTGCCCACAAATGTTTTACTGGGGACTGATTTGGGGAAAATGTTCGCTTATTATGTCCCTGACTCCCCTCCCCGATCTGATATGGTTAATAAGGTTAATGCTAATGATGGTAAGGTCAATGCTTTAACTGAAGATGTTGATGATGATGATAATGATGTTGATGATGATGATGACAATGTATCAGGAGGTACAGGAGAACTCAGCCATGTCACTCTGCGGGGTGATATTGCTGAGGATCCCCTACCAGGAGCAAGTGTTAGTGCTAAGGGTGATGGGAAGAGTCCCAGGACCCTTGAAGCAGGGAGTGCCATGCAGCTGACCAGTGTCACCACAGACGGTGACATGGCTGATGGTAGCTGCCCCATGATGAGCACTGCTCCTAAGGTAACAGGGGATGATGGGGAAGTAGTACCCACAGCCAGGCAGGCTGATGGGACGGTGTTATTCCCCGGGGAGACGGCCTACATAGCCGCCGTCACCCGCAGTCAGAGTGCCCAGAATGCCAGGAACCCCCTGCCTTCTGGACCCTCCGCAGCCAGAGGAATAACCGAACCGGTTCCGGACCCAGAGCAGGTCCCAGAGAGTCCCGAGGAGGATGTGGCCTTAAAGTCCCTCCTGGCTGCCTCCAGCCAGGAGTTTCAGGCAGCTCTGCATACAGATGCTAGCCTAGAGACGTTAAGGATCCTCGCCAGTAAGCCCCCCTCCGAGACTGATAAGGAGAGGGTATTCTGGGACCAAGGGAGGTTGTATCGGGAGACTGTGCCCGGTACACCCCAACAGGATTGGCCTAGAGAACGACAGCTGGTCGTTCCCTACCAATTCAGGGTTGAGTTGTTGCGGATTGCCCATGAGATTCCGCTCGCTGGACACTTGGGGGTTAGCAAAACCAAGGCCCGGTTGTCGCACCACTTCTATTGGCCCAAAATGGGGACAGATGTGAAAAACTACTGCAGCTCCTGTATCACGTGTCAAAGAGTGGGAAAGTCAGGGCCGGCGCCCAAAGCACCCCTGAACTCTTTGCCAGTGATAGAGGAGCCTTTCCAGCGGATTGCTGTGGATATCGTGGGACCACTGCCCATACCCAGCAGTTCTGGAAAGCGGTTCATCCTCACTGTGGTAGACTTTGCTACCCGGTATCCAGAGGCAGTAGCTCTGTCCTCAATTAGGGCAGATAAGGTGGCGGATGCCCTGTTGGCTATCTTTTCCCGAGTAGGATTTCCCAGGGAGATGCTTACCGACCAGGGGACCCAGTTCATGTCTGGCATAATGAAGGCCCTCTGTAAGAAAATGCAGGTGCAGCGTCTGGTATCAAGTGCATATCATCCTCAAACCAATGGTTTGTGCGAACGCTTCAATGCTACCCTCAAACAGATGTTGAAAATGCTGGTTGAGTCCCAGGGACGCGACTGGGAACGTTACCTCCCACACCTGCTATTTGCTTACCGAGAGGTTCCACAGGCCTCGACCGGGTTCTCTCCCTTCGAGCTCCTGTATGGCAGACGGGTCCGGGGACCCCTTGGTTTAGTAAGAGAATCCTGGGAAGAGGAGCAGAGCACCCCAGGAGTGTCCATCGTGGAGTATGTCATGCGTTTCCGTGACAAAATGCAGACCTTGACGCAGTTGGTGAATGTCAACATGGCGCAAGCCCAGGCTGACCAGAAGCATTGGTACGACCAGAACGCCCGTGAGCGGACCTACCGGGTGGGTCAGATGGTGTGGGTGCTGGTCCCCGTACCAAAGGACAAGCTTCAGGCAGCCTGGGAGGGCCCTTACGTCATTCACCAACAGCTCAACCCAGTTACCTATGTGGTCACCCTCGACCCCGAGCGGGGTAGGCGGAAGGCCTTTCACGTCAACATGATGAAGGCTCATCAAGAACGTGGGCCCTGTGTCCTACCGGTCTGCAACCTGCCCGAGGATGGGGAGGAAGATCCCCTCCTGGACATGTTGGCCCAAGCGAAGGCCAGCGGGTCCATTGAGGATGTGGAGATAAGCACCTTGCTATCCACAAGCCAGCGGTCTCAGATGCGAGCGGTGTTGGAATCCTTCCAAGTCATGTTCACCAACATACCTGGAAGGACGGCGGCGGCGGTCCATGAGGTGGACACCGGTAATCATGCCCCACTCCGGCGGACAGCCTATCGAATCTCCGACGAGGTGCAGCACGTCATGCGCCAGGAGATTGATGAGATGCTGAAGTTGGGAGTGATTACCGAGTCCAAGAGCGCGTGGGCCTCACCTGTAGTCCTGGTGCCAAAGAAGGACCGGACCACCCGATTCTGTGTGGACTACAGGGGGCTCAACGCTATCACGGCCTCCGATGCCCAACCAATGCCACGCATTGAGGAGTTGCTGGAGCGGTTAGCTAGTGCAAGCTATCTCTCCATTATGGATCTGAGTCGGGGATATTGGCAGATTCCCCTGAGCCCCGAGGCCCGGGAGAGGTCCGCCTTTATCACCCCCTTTGGATTATACGAATCCACGGTCATGCCATTCGGCATGAAAAATGCCCCGGCCACTTTCCAGAGAATGGTTAACTCCCTGCTCCTGGGACTGGAGAGGTACGCGGTGGCGTACCTGGATGACATTGCCGTCTTCAGTCCCACCTGGGGGGATCACCTCAAGCATCTGCGGCAGGTGCTCGGGCGCATCCGCCAGGCAGGCTTGACCATTAAGCCAGGAAAGTGCCAGATGGGCATGAACGAGGTCCACTACCTGGGGCACCGGGTAGGCGGGGGCACGCTGAAACCAGAGCCCGGGAAAGTGGACGCTATCGTGTCCTGGCCCACCCCCAGGACCAAAAAGCAGGTGCTGTCCTTCTTGGGCACTGCAGGGTACTATAGGCGCTTTGTGCCAAACTATAGTAGCCTTGCGAAGCCTCTCACAGACCTCACCAAGAGGAACCTACCCCATGCAGTCGATTGGACCGAGGCCTGCGAGGTCGCCTTCCAGGCTCTGAAGACGGCCCTGAGCAGCTCCCCTGTTTTGAGGGCGATTGACGGCAAGCAGCCATTCCTAGTACAGACTGATGCTAGTGAGTTTGGCCTCGGAGCTGTGCTCAGCCAGGTCGACTCAAGGAACCAAGAGCACCCAGTGTTGTACCTCAGCCGAAAGCTCCTTCCGAGGGAAGTGGCCTATTCCACGATAGAGAAAGAGTGTCTGGCCATTGTATGGGCTCTGCAACGCTTACAGCCCTACCTGTACGGGCACCCCTTCACTGTCGTGACTGACCACAACCCCCTGAGCTGGCTGAACTCCCTGTCCGGTACCAACGGGAGGTTGCTACGCTGGAGCCTCACGCTCCAGCAGTACGACTTTACCGTGCACCACCGAAAAGGCAGCGAGCATGGCAATGCCGATGGGTTATCCCGGCGGGGAGAGCCCACAGGGACACGCTTGGAGGAGTACCGAGAGGTTCTTCCTCCATAGCGTCATCGAAAAGGGGGAGGTGTCATGAAAATGAATATTGCTCATGATTTTTTCTGCAGAGACAGATCTACTCCCTCATCCCTCCCCCCTTTTTCTAGCTGGTTTGTAAGTAGCTTACAGAGGAACACTGTTGGCCTTCCCCCAACCAAACTATTTACGATGGGTCGTAAACCACTTCTAGGAGAGCCAGAGCTGGACAAACCAGTCCAAACCAGTTTTGTGTCTACCAAAGAAACCAAGTCCTTTGTCTAAAATTCACAGTGGTTTCAATATCGAGTTTAAGACGACCCGATCATACCACAAACACATAATGCATATTTTTAGATTACTTACCGTGTTGTGTATTCAATGATGTATTTTGTACAGTTGTACAACGTTCAGGAACCTGGGAAGGGAGTGCTGGCATTCCAAATAAGACCATCAAGTCATATTTGGTATCAAACTTCTCAGAATCACCTGACCTGGAAAATGAGCCATATCTTATGTCTGTGAGCCAACCCCATCTCTAGATATGGAAAAATGGGGATTCATTAAGCCTGGTGAGAGAGGATGGCTCAGCAGCCACGCCCACAAAGGAGGGCTCACTTTGTGAAGGGGGGTCAAGGATTTCTCCTGGTTAATAAAAGCAAAGAGGACATTTTTGGGGCATTCTGCTCCAGGAGTCCAGAGGTCTGACAGTCAACACCAGCTGTCGACAGAATCTTACCATCCAGGGGAGGGGCCTCCTCCAAGAAACTAAGTACCAAGCCTGACTAGGTCTGAACCTTCTTTTTATCCCTTTTATTTTTTTATAACTGTTATTCATACATGTAATTTGTCTCTTATATAAAATTCTGTAAATCTTTGTAACCATTGCCCTATTTCGGAGTAAACTATTTTAATTTACTAGCTTCGATCTCCTTGTCCTATGAACGATTTCTCACGACCTCCCTGCTGGTTTTTACGCTATCGCACAGGTTACCGATCCACCTGAAAAAGGGTCGGTGGTGGCAGCATACTTCTGTATTTATGTGATATTGTGGCGTGAGGGTGACTGGATCGAGGTATATATACGTTCCTGGCAGGAACTGGAGGTATATATACATCCTGTCACATCACGTGCCGCAATAGACAACATAAATTAGGGCAGCTGGGCACCTTTCTTATCCTCTGGCAGTACCGGATTTGGCCAGAAGGCTAAGGGGGCGCCAGAGAGCTGCAGGTCCTGACTAAGCTAATCGTGACAGATGGCATAAAACGCAAAATGTTTGTGAAGATCTTGATTAATGTCTTAGCGTTTGGAGAGACACCGTAAGTCACTGGTGAAGGAAAACACCATTATAAGCAAGGAGCAGAGATTGGCACTGAAGGCCGAGAACAGCATGGAAGAGGTGAATGTTGGGTACCAGGCTGGCGAAACTATAAGGGCACTACAGTCAGCAAACTGTTCTGTGACATTATGCCGACTGTGTATATGAGAAGAAAAGTAAAATGTTTTATTTCAACTGCAAGGTGGGACACAAAGGAGGAGACATAATTGGATATATTGATACATACCGGGTGAGGGCGGACTGTCCAGAACATCATTCTCCATTGGTTGGCAGTCTTTAAAAACAAGAATTGAATTTAATAGTGTGTGATCTGTCTGGGTTCCGACATCTCGGAATGTGATTTCTGGCCATTGTGGATCCTGAAGAGAATCTTCCTCTACTTTTACTATCCTTAGTGATTCACAACCAAAGCTGGCTGGATAGTCCTGAAACATGTCTTCTTCGGCTTTTATCCTTTCAATTATTGGAGGATAATGGAAGTTGTTGGCGCTCATATCAAAACGCCTTTTCCTTTTCTTGTCTCGGTCCTTCCTCAGATTTTCCTCGATGATACATTCTCCTTCTGTGACGATTGGAAAGATGGAGGGGACGGCGTCGACTCGTAACGATCTCCCGTGAGTGTTGATAATGTATGAATCGATGGTGAAGTGGCACGAGCACAGGCGGTATTTGTTCTGTTTATTTTCATCAAATATCTTCTGGGCCAAAGCATTAAGATCTTTAAAGATCTGTCCGGTCTGCTGCAGCCATAATTTTATTCTGGAGA
>JARQOC010003303.1:0-17340 GCA_033576535.1 Allobates femoralis | reverse complement strand
CCAGTTTCCGAGGTGTAATCCTAAGTTTTTTCTTTTTTGGGCAAGCCCCAAAAAATTTTTGTGCCTTTTTCAACAAAAATTTTTTCCTGTGCCAGTGCTTTGTGTAGGGGTTTCTGAGCTCGCCATTGTATTTTTTAACGCAGCACCCAGCAGCCAAAGTGCCTGGTTCTGCTATAAACAATTTTTTTCTTTTGCCAGTGCGTTGCTGACGGTGCCCTGCTGCAGCTCGCCCCGGTATTTGAAAACTTACGCAGCAGCACCGCACCCAAATGTGCCGGGTTTGGTATAAACTTTTTTTTCCCTGTGCCAGTGCGTTGCTGTAGGGTTTGTTGCCTGCAGCTCCACGGTACTTGAAAAAACTTAAAGCAGCCAGCAGCAGAAAAGTGTGGTTTGCGTCTAAAAAATTTTTTCCCTGTGCAGTGCGTTGCTGTACGGGTCCTGCCTGCAGTCGCACGGTACTTGTAAACTTGCCGCAGCCGCCCGCGCCAAAAAGGGCCGGTTCTGCCTTAAACAATTTTTTCCTGTGCCAGTGCGTTGCTGTAGGGTGCCCTGCTGCGCTCGCACATTTTATTGTAACTTACGCACCCAGCACCGCAGCCTAAGGTGCCTGGTTTGGTACTAAACAATTTTTTCCTGTGCCAGTGCTTGCTGTTGGTGTTCCCTGAGCTGCACGGTACTTGAAAACTTGACGCACCCCAGCAGCCCCCCAAAAGTGCCTGGTTTTGCGTACAAAACAATTTTTTTCCTGGCCAGTGCGTTGTGTACGGTGTCCTCCCCTGCAGTCGCCGGTACTTGAAAAACTTACGCACCGCACGCACCCAAGTCCCCTGGTTTGCTATAAAAAATTTTTTTCCCTGTGCCATGCGTTGCTGTACGGTGTTCCCTGAGCTCGACGGTACTTGTAAATTGACGCAGCCAGCAGCGCCAAAAAGGGCCCTGGTTTGCTTTAAAAACAATTTTTTCCTGTGCCAGTGCGTTGCTGTAGGTGCCCTGCTGAGCTCGCACGGAAATTGTAAATTAGCAGCCAGCACGCAGCCAAAAGTGCCGGTTCGGGTAAAAACAATTTTTTCCCTGTGCCGTGGTTGCTGTACGGTGTTGCCGCAGCTCGCACGGTTTGAAAACTTACGCGCCACCCCGCAGCCAAAAGGTGCCTGGTTTGCGTACTAAACAATTTTTTTCCCCTGTGCCAGTGCTTGCTTACGGTGCCCTCCCTGCAGCTCCACGGTATTGTAAATTTGCACGCACCCAAAGCACGCCCCAAAAAGTCCCTGGTTTGCTAAAACAATTTTTTCCGTGCCAGTGCGTTCTGTAGGGTGTCCTCCTGCAGCTCCCCCGGTACTTGAAAACTTGCACGCAGCCAGCACGCGGGCCAAAAGGTCCCCGGTTTGCGTACAAACAATTTTTTCCGTCCCAAGTGCGTTGCTGTACGGTGTCCTGCCTGCAGTCGCACGGGGTACCTTCCACCCTTCTTAAAAATTCTTAGCCTTAGTGGTCCCTTTCCAAATAGTACCTGTACTTGTTTTACAAGCCCCCAGAAAGCCCCCAAAAAATTTATAAAATGTCACACAAAAACCAAATCCCAAAAAAAGGGTTTTTGGCTAAGGGAAGGGAAGGTACAGGCTTGGTGTCGTGGCCAACTATCCACCAGTTCGGGAAAGGGGAGGTTTGCCCCGTTTTTTTCCCCTCCTGTCTTTTTTTCCCCGGGCAGGAAAGTAAACGAGTTTGAGGCCGGAAGCGAACAGCATCTAACGTCTTGGCTGGCAGACAAGACCTCAAAACGGTTCTTGCAGAATAAAGGTTTCCCCTTTAGCCTGGTTAGGGTTGGGTTTAATACCTGTGGGTCTCAATCCAAACCCCCTTTTACAGTTCCCCGCCCAAAACAGCCCCCCCTAAAAAATTTTGACACAAATGGGTCATCAGATGACTTTTTTGGGTTTACATATAATCCTTTACATGAACCCGGGGTTTTCCAGACTCCGTATAGATGAGATATTTAAAAAGAATTGTCCAAAAAGGACAAGTTTTAAAACCCCCCCCGGCCCCCAATGAACGTGTTTTCACAAAGTCTTAGACCGTCTCAGGAGTTGGAGGAGGGATGATGATGAGACAGTGACACCCCTTTTCTCTGGGGAGAAAAATTTCTATTTTTTGGGGGAAAAATTTTTGAAGGGAAGGGGGATGATGAGACAACTGATCCCCCGGGGGAAAGTTGCGATCCCAGACCCCGAGAAAAGAAAGGGGGGAAAAAAGTGTGTATGCCCCCCCAAAAAAGGCCCCAAAACCACTCCCCCCCCCAAAAATGAAAAAAGTCACCACTGTTCCCCCAAATTTGTGCCCCACTGTGGCTCAAAATTTGTAAAATTTTGGGAAAAAAAAGTCCAAATGTGGGCCCCGTAACCCCCCAGGGAGTACAGTCAAGCCTAGAGGTGGTCGCCACTGGGGGAAAATTTTTTTAAAAGGGATGGGCCTTTTTCAAAAAAATGGGGGCCCTCTTACCAAAATTTCCCTGCAAGGTAAGAGAGGCAGGGAAAGGAAACCAGAGCACCCGCGTATGCGGAAGCACATGGGGTGCACCCCTATTCAGTGGTCAAAAGTGCAGCCTTCCACAACCCTTCATCTGAACCCCCAAAGGGTGCGACGGAAATCAGATACGGGCCCTCACAATCAAGTTTTTGTGAAGCTGGGGGGGCTATATGTACCATCACAAGCAGCGGGGTTTTTGAGAGGGCTGAACCCCGAGTGCAGACAGTTTTCGGTCACAACATCCCCCTTTTTGTTATCAGTGACACAGCTGTACGAAAAGGGGAAAAAAAAAAATCCCCTTTCCCACCCTTAGCCAAAAAATAAAAGCCCCCATTTGCTAAGTTGTTAGCAGTCGAGATGTGCCGTTTGGGTTTTTTGGGTCGACTTTTCCCCCGAGCTTTGGTGGGGGAGTCCCCGTACTCGGTTCCAAGCCGCCCTACCCTTTTTACGTTTCCGCCCCCCCGTTACATGGCATGTCATTAAAACCTCAAGCGTGCCCTCACCAACGCTGTAACGGGAAAGTTTCAAATTTTCTAGGCCCCGGGGGAAAAGCTTTTAGGACAGGGCCCCGGAAAACTCGCTCCCGCGCTTTTGGGTCAAGTTGTGGAGGTTGCCCAAAAGATGTTAGTGTAAAATCAAAAAACCTCCCCAAACCCCCCGGAAAAAGTGGCACAAACCCCATTCAGGGTCTCTGCATCATCCATATGTCACTACCCATCTTGTTTCCCCCGCCCCAAACTCTTGCCCTCAACATCAGGCCCAAAATTTGGGGGGTTTGCGCAGTGCTTCAGCAAGCGCCCAAAGGGGTTTCTGAAGTGATTGTTTAGGACACACCGCCCCCGCGTAGAGCTTTAAAGGTCTAAAGGGGAAAAGACCCGAGAGTGGCTATCCCCCCCCCAATCCAGACCGGTTCGTGGGGGGAGCGACCCAAAGGTCGTAAAACCCAGGGGCTGCCCCTAAAAACTCGGAAACCTTGTGCACGTGCCTTGCATGGTCACGTGCTGAATTAGTAGTGCAAAAATTCCCCGGTACCTCCCCGGCTATGGGGCCCCCCTGAGAAGGTGCGTCGAGTTTTTTCAAATTTTCGTAATTTTTTTAACAGCGGGGGAAAATTTCTTTTCTTCAAAAAAATTAAATTTTCCCCCAAACCCCAGACTCATTTGGGGCTCCGACACGATGGAACTCTACATTCCATATGTTTCGAGGATAAAAGAGAGCAGGGGAATACCGGGGTTTCGTTGCAACTGCCGTAAACCCCGGGGTCAGCCACGGGATATTAGTAAAAGGAGTGGGTTTTGGATGCTGCACATCTGGGGTTCTTGAAAAATTTTTACTATGCACAAAATGGGGGGTGATCGTCCAAATCGTGTCATTTTTCCCCTGCTGTGTCTGCTGAAAGAATCCCCATTAATCAGAAAAATAAAACTTTGGGGGACCCAGAGATGGCTATGGAGCCAGATTTAAAAAAGCGCAGTCCCCAAACCAGCAAGCCAGTTGACCGGGCCCCCAAAGGCCCCTGAGGAGAACAGGGGAAAAAGATGGAGGATTTATTTTTTGTTGGTGGGCCCATGTAAAACCCCGATGGTAACCCCCCAAAAACCCCCCCCTTTTTGTCTGTCCACCATGGGGGCCCCGGAGAGGGGGGGGCGGAGACGATTTTTTGGGAAAAAAAGGGTATTGAACATGTTTGAGGCACTGAAGAAAAGGGTTTTATGCAGCTTAGGCACTGGCTAACCTTTTTGTTGACTTGTCTGCTGAAGACCCCCGAGTGGGTTTAAAATTTTTCACAACGACCTCTAGGGGTTGGGCCCCCTTTTTTGGCCCCCGTTATAAAGTAAAAATTTCCCCGGGGTGTGTTTCAGTCACCACGGGGGTTGAAAATTTTGGGCTATTTCAAGAGGGTTCTTGTGGATAATATGCTTCGGGGGGGGGGGGGGGGGGTGGGGGGGGTGGTGGGGGGGGGGGGGTGGGGGGGGGGGGGGGGGGGGGGGGGGGGGGGGGGGGGGGGGGGGGGGGGGGGGGGGGGGGGGGGGGGGGGGGGGGGGGGGGGGGGGGGGGGGGGGGGGGGGGGGTGGGGGGGGGGGGGGGGGGGGGGGGGGGGGGGGGGGGGGGTGGGGGGGGGGGGGGGGTGGGGGGGGGGGGGTTGGGGGGGGGGGGGGGGGGGGGGGGGGTGGGGGGGGGGGGGGGGGGGGGGGGGGGTGGGGGGGGGGTGGGGGGGGGTGGGGGGGGGGGGGGGGGGGGGGGGGGGGGGGGGGGGGGGTAGTGGGGGGGGGGGGGGGGGGGGGGGTGGGGGGGGGGGGGGGGGGGGGGGGGGGGGGGGGGGGGGGGGGGGGGGTTTGGGGGGGGGGGGGGGGGGGTTGGGGGGGGGGGGTGGGGGGGGTTGGGTGGGGGGGGGGGGGGGGGGGGGGGGGGGGGGGGGTGGGGGGGGGGGGGGGGGGGGGGGGGGGGGGGGGGGTGGGGGGGGGGGGGGGGGGGGGGGGGTGGGGGGGGGGGGGTTGGGGGGGGCGCAATGGCGTCAAGACCAATCTGTAATGCTGACCTTGCCCGCAGTAGCCTGTGAAAATGGAATTTATCCAGGAATGGTATCAGGGGACCCGTGGGCAAAGTCAGCATACTTTGTGCACGCGTCTGATTAGGTGACCTCCGGATCAGACATGGCTGATGTGAGGGGGGAATCCAGGTTACCTCCTCCTCTTGCGGCCCGGACATGCCCCAATGCTTGGGTTGGTTGCTGTGCGGCGGTGGTGTGTGTGGTGCTGGTGGCGGCGGTGGTGGGGTTGGTTCTGGTGGCGGCTCGGTGGTTGGTGTTGCTGGTGCTGGTGGGCGGGTCTGTCGGTGGTGGGTGGTGGTGCTGGTGCTGGTGGCGGCCGGTGGTGGATGTGGGGGATGGTGTGGTGTGGGGCTCGGTGCTGGTGGCGGCGGCGGTGGTGGTGGCGCCGGCCGTGGTGGTGGGGTGGGGTGTTCTCCCGCCGCCTTCTGTTTGGCGAGTGGAGGGTTCCAGCACGCCGCCCTCTGTAGTAAGCTTCTCTGTGGGTAAAGTAAAAAAATTTTGGTGAATGCATTGCATTTCGGTAACAAAAAAACATAGGTCAACATTAAGTTGCAAGCGTTTTAGACGCTGTGTATCTGTGTATTATTAATCAGATATTTGTTTTTATTAATGGAAAGAATACAACGTACATAACCATAAAGGAATAGCGTGACTATTTCTATGCTAATTCCATACAAGACATAATTTTTCACCATGATTAATAAACCACCCCCCCCCAATCCATCTAATCTAGACGATCAATACCACCAATGGTTTCACATGGAAAAAAAAAAAATCCCCCTGACTTCACTTTTAACTTGACATACTTAATTCACAAAACTTTTTAGGCTTATATCATCTATATAAAGCAGGAGGGGTTGAAAGGTATACAACTTATATAAATATAATTATTTATATAATCGGGAGTTGAAATACCGCATGTAGCCTATCCCAAACTCCTTAGCGTACTGCTGAGCGGAGACGCGTATGCGCCTTCCGCTGAGCCGCCAGACGCTTAACTCACACAGCCGCTATATCGTTGTCTTTAGCGGCTAGCGCCATCCGCTCACAGCAAGACCTGCGCACCTCACAGCGCCAATCCGCCCGGCATGCTGGCATTTGTACTTCCCCCGTCTGTCGACCCCCAGTCTTAGCAGATCATGAGGCTGACTGGCGGGGGGGGACAACACAGACAATCATATCAGGAGGAGGTCAGTGTCAGGAGGAGATGACAGACGCCCGCCGGGGCCTGTCGATCACTGCAGAGGTCACAGCGGGGCTGTAGTGTGCGGACAACGGGAGGCCAGGGGGCTAGGACGTACCGGACACAGTAACTCTGCTCCTGAGATGTGCCGCGGTTTCAGCGCTGCAAGGTATCTGACGCTGGGATCCTGCGCTCAACACGCCCACACCACGCCCTCTGCCAAACAACCCACACTCTCACTAACCTCCTTCAGATAACCACACCCCATGTTTACCTTTGCCATGATGTCATTTAGCTGACGCTCGTTATCTTTAATAAGGTCAGTAATGATGCAGTAATCTGTATCTGCTCCCTCTAGCACGACCCAACTCTGTAGCACCATTATTAAACCTATTCTCATCACAGATGACTAATCTGCTACCCACTGAAGCCGACCCTGTATACTCAGCTACACGAGACCGCTGTATACTCTGTACCACAGAGCCCGTCTTTATACTCTGCTACCTCAGACCCGCCTGTATACTCTCTGATACCACAGCCCGCTGGTATAAATCTGCTAGCCTCAGACCGCATGTATACTCTGCTACCTCAGACCCGCCTGTATACTCTGCTACCACAGACCGCTCTGTATACTGCTGCTACCTATCAGACCCGCTGTATACTATGCTACCCACTCAGAGCCGTCTTTTATACTCTGTACCTCTGACCCGCCTGTATTCTCTGCTACCCCACAGACCCGCCTGTATACTCTGCTACCTCCAGACCGCCTGTATACTCTGATTACCAACAGGAGCAAAAATGGACACTAATGTATATATTTATAAAATAATACTAAATGTACACAACAGTGCTGCAGACACATACCTGGCATACGGGCCACGGGTGAAGAAGGACAGACTGTCATAAAAGTGGTAGTGGTTGAGCAATGGAGAGGCTCCCGGTTGTCTCTCTGCGTACTGCCGGTACGGCTACTTATGCTGGTCCGGCAGCTCTCCACCGTTTTTAAGATGGTCAACTGTGAAATGTTCTGAAACCGGGTTTTGAGATGTGTAATATTTGAAACAACAAAAGTATGTGTTAAAATCCAAACTCAATAACAATTTTATTAATTTTGTGTGTGTATGTGTATACAAGCGCACAGTGACACGACAGTGTGGAACAATCTCATCAACAGCATTACGGACATTGAGCTGACGTGGCCACAATCACAAATGAGGCAGGACACATGTCAACGCATAGGAGAATGTAATATTGCGGGCACGACTCTGGTCATTAGTGGTATTTATATACCACCCAACCCCATTGGCCGAATAGTAGCCAGGGAGGATCAGACATTAAACTCATTGTACTGTTGTGAGCCCATCCAAATATAGGCAACTATGCGGTGGAGCTATTGATAACAATTCAGGGTCCTGTATACCCACTGCATATGGGGGCCTGTATCCCACTGCTGGGGGCCCTGTAAACCCCACTGGGCCACTGTCTCACCCACTGCTGGGGGCCCTGTATACCCCCTGCTGGGGGGGGCCCTGTTCACACACTGGGGCCCTGTATACAGGCGTAATGAATGGCACCCTACAGTTTGGGTCCAAACCCTCCATCACGCGCCGACACAGGTGAGGACGGGGGGTGGGGAGGGTGATGACTGGCGGCCGCCTCACAGTCACCGCAGCCTCCCCGCATTCTCCTATGGCTCGCTCCAGCCGCAGCCTACGCGCTCCTCACAGCTGCTCGCTATCAGTCGCGCCGCACGACACTCACAGACGCTCACTCCCGGACGCAGCCGCGTGCTGATGACGTTCATGCGCGCACAGGGAGCTTCCGTTTCCGCCTGCTGCTTCAGGGACATGCGGATCTATTCATGCCCTGCAGCCGCAGGACCCGTGGAAACCTGGGCCAGTCGCCCTGCCTGTATACCACAATATGGGGGGGAATGTATACCCATTGGGGCCTGTATACTCTGACAGGGGGAGGTGTATTCTCTGATGGGGGGCTGTCTTACCAGTGATAGCCGCTGTATACCGGATGGCGGTGAATATGTTTTCATAGTTTTTCGGGGCAAAAATAGGGTTTACTTAAAAACTTGACTTCTATACCAGTCAATCGATTATATATACAGTAAATCAAACAATCATTTATAATAAATTAATACCTAATATAATCATCATAACCACATTACAACTCATTACCTCCTTTCCATCACAATGTCTTCACACTCCTGCTTAAAACAACTGTACGACACCTACACCTAACATACTTTCTCCAAATAAATTTACGATCTACAATATCACTACTTATCTTTTTTCACTATCCACTACCATCACCAAGCATTACAAAATCCATTCACTACATTTATATTTCATAATCTTTTATTATATTTTTTTTCCACTCTAACATAAACCTACCATATTATATATTTTCCCACTCAACTCATCCACTTACCCATCACCCCCACCTATCCACCCCCTCTCTAAATTAACTCCCCCAAACATCTCCACACCTTCTAATACAAATACCATCAACCTAAAACACTTTACCACAACCAACCCACACATCAATTACATCTCCATGTTCCCACCTCCACCACTGTGCCATGCCGCTCACAACTCTTCCCTATCGTGCAACTCGCCTATATTGCGATCGTCTACTATCACACTATCACACCTGATGTACATCATAATACTCCTTCACCCTATACTCTAACTTCTATATAGTACTCATACCCTTAATAGATCCAAATATGTCTGATAAGACCATAGAGATGCTACTTTCAACCCTCATCCCTACCTAACCAATACTAGACTACTATCCAATCTCCTCAGCTATCATAGTATCCTCCTACCTTCTACATGCACCTAAAACATCTAAAATACCTCTCACAATTTCTCTATAGATAATCTATCTCACACACAACATGTGTGTGTACTCCTCTACTAACTACAATATGTATCTAATATACCACCTATCATATCGCATCATACCTATCATTATCCTCCATCTACCAATCTCTATCATACACCACTCTCTCTCCTCTCTTCCCACTTCTTCCATCCCAACACAAAAAATAACCCCCCATATCCAGACTCACAATTGCCAAGAATTGATAGTGTCTGACTCAAAGACACCATCTCCAGCCATGTGTGCGTGCCCTCCACATCGTGATGTCCCTACACTTCTCAAATGATAAAGGCATCTCAGTGACCACTGAAGTGTACTGCTGATTCATCTCAACATTTGAGCTCAAGGAGAAGAATGAGAGTGTCACCGCAAATGTGTGTGTGTTTAATTCATTAGACGTGTCGATAATCTACCTTTGACACTCCCCCGTTTCATCCCCCCCCCTGTGAGCTTATCGTGTCATGCCCTTGCAATCCATCCCTCGGTAACCGAAGTTATCCAACCTTACAACATTAAAATCACCCACTTAAGTAAACAAATAAACCACCCACCCCCATTTATATAACAATAACCCCACTAACAACAAATACCCCCCACCCACCTCACCCACAACCCCCCCCACCCAACCCTACCCCCCCCCAAAAACCACCCCCCCCCCACCCCCCCCCCCACCCCCCCCCCCCCCCCCCCCCCCCCCCCCCCCCCCCCCCCCCCCCCCCCCCCCCCCCCCCCCACCCCCCCCCCCCCCCCCCACCCCCCCCCCCCCCACAACAACACACATCACCCCCCTCACTTCCATCCATGGTCCCACCCCTAGTAGATAACATCCAATCCTGAATAAAATTAATGAACCAGTATGCGTATTATATGGCGCATCATCCCGGGTTCTATAAATGTCACAAATCCCTCAACGCCAGTATATATGGCCCCATACCTGGTATATTATCTCTACTCCTGGTATTTCATTGGCTCAATCCTGGTTATATGCCCTATCAAGGTATTATGAAGGCTTACCCATCCTGGTATCATATGGACCCCCATCCTGGTTGTATAGAACTTTTAGGCTACTTTAGCTACGTGTATCTCATGATAGAACTGCGAAAGTATTAGGACTACTCGCTACTCTGATTCTCATAAGTATACGCGTAGAAAGTAGCGAGTAGCCCGAAATACCGAATAGTAGCGAGTATACTCGCTCCAATCCTAGCTCCATCCTAGTATAAATGCTTTCACATCGTCATGGGTATTTATGACCTATCTGTTCATATATGGCCCCTATCCTTTTATATACAACCCTTTTATCCCACTATTTTTTAAGATCCCAATCGTAGAATTTTTTTACCCCACCCCGGCATTTTTGGCTCCCATCCACTTTTAAAAATGGCCCCCATCCTTTGGGATATTGGATCTCATCCTAGTTTTATACGGCCCCCATCCTGGTTTTATAATCCCCAAAAACCCCGGTATTTTTTGGCTCCTTTTGGGTTTTTTTATGTACTAATCTTGGGTTTTATATATATAGGTCTTTATTTTTGGAAACCCCCTTCAAGTGTTATGGTCCATCACATGCAGGGATGAAAAAATTTTTTAAATCACCCCCCCTCGGTGCACCTGACTTTTTGCGTGGGAAGCATTTTGAGTACATGGTTTTACTCCCCTGCGGGGCCCCTTTTCACCTATGTTAAACTTCTAGAATTTCTCTTCTCCCCCCTCAGGATTTTGGGCGGGGGGGGTGATGTAATGAAATATACATTTTGCTTTGTGGTTTTGTCTCCCAAAAAAAAGGCCCCATGGGGTGCATAGCACAGAATGCGATCTCCAGCGTTTATTACATTGAAGACAGTTTTGGAATTTTCAGATCTTTTACCAAAAAGGTCCCCGTGCCCCGCGCCCCTGTGCCCGGGTTTCAACTTAAAGCTAAGGTAGAGTAAATTTTAGGATTTTTATTGCATATGCGCTGCTCCAGTGTCATTTTACAAAAAAACCCGAAGAGTTTTTAGACTATCTATAAAAAAATGGCAAAAAGAGGGTTCCAGGGCCCCGCGCATTGCACCCCCCCTGATGCCATGTTTTTGAAGACAGTTTAGGGGCCGGAGGGAAACAAAAAGCATATTCATTGCTTTCCCAAAGGGCAAAATCCCACCACCCCTCGGTACCCGCCCTTCATGGCCAGAGAGGTGGGTGGGTTTTTGGGTATGTAGAGCATGACTGTTCATTTTTTTTAAAAAGGGGGCAAAACTTTTTTTAGCCTCAGTTCCGTTCCTGCCTCCTGTGACCCTACGTCGCCCCCCCCAAAGCCCAGTAGGTACTCCCCATTTTTCTACAGAATTAGGGGGAAAAAAAAGTGTTCTTATAGTCAGAAACATACAGTATATTGCAAGAAAATTAAAAAAATTTTTTATGGCTCATAAAAGAGTGGGCGAAGGGGGTTAAGGGAATCCTTTTAGGGGTTCTCGTATTATAAATGGGGAGCGGAAAAAATTTAATAGTACAAGTGATTTGGATTACAGTGATGTGTCCCCTTTATTATTCTGTGTTGTAGATCAAAAATAATCAGTGTTTTATGGGCCCAAGGAGATTGACAGTAGAGGATAGGTGTCATGTGTAGGGCAGTCCAGCTAATCTGTATAACCCCACCCCCCCCACGACTGGCACCTTGCTGACAATTTCGGGTGGGCAAGTATTTTTAAAAAACCCCAGTTTTTCTAATCTCTGCCAGTTTCTACATCAGAAAAGAACAGGGTTTTAAAATAAAAAATACAGCAAGCAGCCAGTATGGGCCCCCCCCCTGGAATCAGGTATTCTTGCCCTATTTATGCTGCTATCAGATTATATAGGAAAAAACTTGCTTGCTTTTTCCCCCTTTAAGTATGAAAAGGTGAACGATCCAATAGCCCCTATTTACAGTTTTTAAAGAAAATATTTTTAGTGCAGGCAAGTAGTTTTTACATGATAAAATTATATAGCTTATTATACATTTCCTACATTTAGATGAGATTTTGAGATAATTTATAGCCTAAAAACACTTAAACACAAAACAAAAATAAAATGGACGGACACCCCCAGCCACCTCGATGCAGCAGCTCCGAGAAAAGTGAAACACATAAGACGGCGGAAAAAAAAAAATCATCGATCTTCCATACCCCAAAAAATTTCCCCTTTTTTAGTTTTTTTAAAGGGGATTTTGCTCAAAAAAAAACACACTTTTGGACAGGTTTTCTTTTTGTGTTCCCCAAGTTGCTCCCGTCAAGGGCGGGGAAAAAATAACAAAAAAGATCGTTTCCTGGGGACCATCGACGTGTTTGAGTAAATGCTTTTTTGATACACGTTTTAGGTGCAAAACTAAGTATAAAACTACGTTTTTATAATTAAAAAGAAATAAAAGTGACACCATGTTTGGGAGAATGTCTGCCAAAAAAATGTATTTTAAATGTTGGTTTGTTCTGTACTCCCTCGGGGAGCACCCCCATTTTTGCTTTCCCGATCTTGACGTCATGTTTTTTTTTTTTTAGGGTATTTTGGGGTTAAAAAGATGAAGAACTAGGTAAACCCTTGGGGAAATAGTTTTTTTTGATTTGGAGACTTGACCTTGACCCTGAAAAATGTATTTGTGAACATAGTGCATAATGTCATTTATTACATTAGGGGCAATGTACAACCCGGGAAATGATGAGGGCTATTATGTATGGGGTTAAAACTAAATAAAAGGGCAAGTGTTTTTTTCGAGAAAAAGGGAGGATTCTTTTTTCAAAGATGTTTTGCGCCGTATTTTAAAAAGGGAAAATTTTTGGTTTTTGCGATTTTAAGTTGAGGACAGAAGTAAAAGGCCCGTTTACCAAAATTTTCGATACCCCCGCAAACCCCCCCCAAACTGGGGTCACTTGGGGCATCGTTATCTGGGTCGCTGGTGAGTGTCAAACAGGCAGACTCCCCAGCGATCAGCAAACCAGTGTTCTTGCTGGTATCTAGGGGAACATGGGGGAAAAAAAGCACAGGCTGCAAATTAGTTACCCATTTTTTGCCTGGTTAAAAGCTCCCAGCGCTTGCTGTGCAGCGCTGGGAGTTTGGGGAACCAGGGTTTTAAAAAGTGGATTAATTAAGCACAGGTGTGCTTTTCGGCCACTGGGAAGTTGATGATTGTTGGTCTCCCGCTTTTACACACGGCGATGCAGTAGGAGGGCCAACGATGGGAAAAAATGGCCCTGACCAATGTACCAGCGATCAGCAAGCCCCGGGTCGATGATCCCTTGGGAGTATGTCACACAAAAGCGACTTCGCTCGAGGGGGCCGCCCCCCCGCAACGTCAAAAAGTTGCAGCAACATTTTTAAACATATAAAAACCCGGCCCTAAGAGTTAAATAACAAAAGTCAAGTGTACCTTTCTTATCAGTGTGGTGTGCTATTTTTTTCTTAAACAAAAGGGGCCTTTATCACCTGGGGGATTACTATTACAGGAGTATTTGCCATGCACAGGAATTTTTGACACCCCCCCTTGCTGTGTTTGGGACCCTCACTGTCACATTGACAATGTCTTTGAGAGCCGGGTGTGCTTTGGGGGCAGCTATCCCAACTCGGGGGGGTGTTCCTAAAACGAATTGCTTTGATTGTGTCAGAACGGCGCAGCCCGAAAACTATGTGATACATTTTTGGGTTCAGATTTCCTTTGTCTACATTATGTTGCTGTCGGGGATAGAAAAAACCTTTGCAAAAAAGATTCTCTTTAATGGTACAGCACCCCGGGGGGTAAGCTAAATGGGTGACAAAACTCGGGACAGCAATGAAGAATCCATGAATTTAATATATTGGACCCAGAGACAAACTGCTGTCATGGCATAGAATAATTTCATGGGTAAACCCCCATTTTCCCCCATTTTTAAAGAATTCTTCCCCTAAATAGAATCCATTCTGCTTTTTTTTATTTAAAGTTTTTTTGAGACTTTAATTTTTGGAGGGGCCCCTGTGATCCATAAGATTGATCATCAGTTTCTGATTGCTAGGGTGCGACACTTGGAACCCCACCAATTTCAGGTGTTATAGTGCCACCCCCAGCAAGAGCCATCAATTAGGGGGTGCATATCAAAAATCCATTGAGAATAGTGGAAAACAGCTATATAAACCCATTTCCCCTATTGATTTGAATTTTGGGCTGGATATCCCATTTCCAGCCATGACCTCTATAAAAATTGACAGAGCTGTGCTGTGCGGGCTAGGGTAGTTCTGGCAGGCAGCGGCCCAAAGAGCAGCTGATCAGCAGGATCTCTCATTGGCTGTGGCACGAAGTCATGTCCAGAGTAAGTCAGCCAATCAGTGAGCTAAACCCGCTCTGTCAATGTGACATGCCCAATTTTTACCGCTGAGCTCATTGTTTGGGCCCTGTCTCGCTGTTGACGTGACCCCCAGAAACCCCCGGCAAGGGGCAGACCCCAAAGGGGGTGTGGTGGAGAATCTCGGGTTTGCCCAAAGGGGAAAATGAGTGCAGCACAGTTAGTTTGTTATATCAACCTGGGGCCCATAAAAAAAAAACCCCCTTTAAATGGAACCTGTCATGTCATTTTATGATTTTAAAAACTGCCTCAATGAGTTTTAAATGATCCCAATGTGCATCACTAATTTGGGTTTTTCTAAAAACAAAATTCCACTTATTTATCTTTAAAAAATCCCCATCCCTTTTGGGGTTCAGCCCTTAGGGGGGGGGTCACTGCACACCATACTGGCTTAAAATATGGGGGAGGTGACTGAAACAACATACCTGACTTCAGTCATAGGGTAGGTGACTTGCACACACATACCTGGCTTCATCATAAGGGAGGTGACTGCAAATACACCTACCGGGGGTTTTTTTTTTCGGGTCATAAGGGAGGTGACTGCACCCCAAATACCTAGCTTAGTCATGGGGGGAGGTGACTGCACAAACATCCTTTGGCTTCAGTCATAGGGGAGGTGACTGCGCACACATCCCCGGTTTTAGTCATAAGGGAGGTGACTCCCACACACATCCCTTTAGCTTCAGTCATAGGGGGGGTGATGACACACATATGGTTTTAGTCAAGGGGGGTTTGGACTGCCCATACATCCCTGGCTTCAGTCAAAAGGGGGGTGACTGCACACACATCCCTTTGCTTCAGTCATAAAGGGGGGGTGACTGCCACACATACCGGGCCCTTCCCCCCCCCCCCCCCCCCAATAGGGGAGGTGACTGCACATAATCCCGGGTTTTCGGGCAAAAGGGGAGGTGACTGCAAACACATCCCTTTAGTTCAGTCAAAAGGGAAGGCCCACTGCCACACATACCTGGCTTCATTCTTTGGGGAGGTGACTGCACATAAAATACCTGGCTTCAGTCATAAGGGAGGTGACTGCACACACATACCTGCTTCATTTTCAAAAGGGGAGGGTGATGCACATACATACCTGGCTTCAGCATAGGGGAGGTGACTGCACACACATACCGGGCATCAGTCCGGGGGGGGAGCTATTTTTTTAAAATGTCACCCAAAATTCATTCACAAATTTTTTGAATTTCGTCATGCCCCCTCATTGTAATTTATTGAAAACCCACTACGGAAAACCCGTGGTAAAATGTCACGACCCTGTGACTGTAATAAGTGGAGCTAAGCCCATAGGGTCTTTACTTCTCGGCCCCCTTAGTTTCCTTGGGCCCTTTTGCTTACAAAAGGTCCCCGGGGAATTTAACCCAAAATTTTCCCTTTTTACCCCGAGAAAACTTCAGTGATCCCATGTTTTTTATATTAATTGTGGGGGGGGTCAAAATTACCCATTTAAAAAAACTTTAAAAATTGACCAAGGGGAAATGGGACTGAAAATTGGGGCCCGGTAATATAAATGCAAATTAGGAAAAGCCCTTTTTTGGGAATTTAAATTACATAGAGGGGGGGTGAGGGGAAGTTCCCTTGGGGGGAGCAAGGGGTGAATGGGGCGGTTGGGGAGGAAGTGTTTGGGGGGGCAAAGGGTTGATTTCATTTAGGGACATACATACACACATCTAGAATTTGGGGGGGGAGAATGCACATATAGGGTTTTTATCCCTTTGGAGACAGGATTGTTAAATGTGCAATCTGGGAACTGCTCACCCCGATGGGGTTTGTGTAGCACACAACCCGGGATGATAGCTCAGTACAATACAGTGCTCTAAGGACCGTACCTCCACAGGGTTTTTTGGGTGTGTGGCAGGGGAAAGTTCATTTCTTTAAAAAAAAAAGGGGGGCCCCGTTTTAGCCTTAGTTCCGGGCTCCTGCCTCCTGTGACCCCCACGTCGCTGCCCCCCAAAACCAAGTCAGGTACCCCCATTTTTCTACAGAATTTTGAGGGAAAAAAGTGCTTCCTATAGTCAGAAAAAAAACAGTATATTGCAAGGAAAAAAAATTTTTAAAACTGCAAACCATGTACGCAAGGATCTGTTTGGGGGAATTTTCCCCAAAAATTTTACCTCAGCCAACCCTTTGCCCCAGTGTCTGTGGTCTTACAATTTCTGTGAGTCTGTGGAGGCACTAAGCAGACAGGGAGTCTGGAAATTTTTTTATGTATACAGGCCGTCTAATAATCTGCAGTTTTAAATGTACCAAAGAATGGGAGAACAACAAAAAAAGGGGACATGGCCCCGGGGATGCTGCTGCTAGAGGTGTAGCTGTATTTAGGGTGAGGATGTGGAAGATCTGTGCCCGCCCAAAAATGAAAAAGAAAACCTTCCCCTGGTGCAACCCAGGGGGCCCCTGGGCTGTTCTTTTTCAGTTTTTTGGCCAGAAAAAGGGGGGACAAAATGTTGTGCATTTTTTTTGAATTATATGGCTAAAAATGCCTCCAGTTCCTTTAAGTTTGCATCCAAATTCAGTAAGCAGTGTTTGCTGTAAAGCCTCGTGACGAGGGCTACCCCCAGCAGCGTTTTCCCCAGCCCGTAGAATGACCAAAAAATTTCAGGGGGCGGAATAACAGCCCATTTTACTTCAGCAGAAAAAAAAGGGAAAAATAACATGGAGGGAAATTCTTTACAGTTCACAGGGTAGTCCATGACCCAAATTTCAGTTCAGAGTTACATTCTGACACAAAATTAAGGTTTTGGAGCTTTAAGAACCTGTATTATTTAGAAGTAGTATTTGTAGGTAGTTATAAGAGAGTTCAAAGTTTTTGGTGGGCTTAAAAGCATAAAAATAGAAATATAGTAAAAGGT
>JARQOC010003302.1:0-17342 GCA_033576535.1 Allobates femoralis | reverse complement strand
CCCCCATGCAAACAACACTTTGGCTCCTTTCCCACTCAAGCCAGCACCCATTCTCGGCCCGTGAGGAACAGACCGGCACCGGCCCACAGTCACCCCATCCCCCCCAACACGTCGTCGTAGTACTTATCACGTTCTCCGGGAGGTCGGGGGCTGCCCTGAGAGGAGGGGGGGGTAGCGGATTGTCAGAGCCAATACGAGGTGAAGCAGTTGGACAACTAGTAGCAAAAAAAATAAGCACTTACCCCCCCCCCCCACCCCCCCCCTCCGCAACCCCTCCCCCCCACCGACCCCTGGCTGGTTCTGGACTTTTCCTGTTGTAAGGAACAAATGTATTTTTTTTTTTTTTTCTAACATTTTTACAAAATTGTAGACCGGGAAGGATGAGTGTTTGTCTAAGACCGTGTTTGCCAAGATAGTGCTCGGCGTCAACGTGTAGTTTGGTGGAGCAATCCGGAAGTGTTCGTACGTAAGCTTACTTACTTTATGAGCCGCGGCGCGAAAGGTTTGGTTGACTTTACATACTGTGTGTGTGATATAATGACACAATAAGTGTATCGTCGTCTCTCATGGTGTCTGCGGTCTAGGGTACAATTTTGAGCTGATTTTTCAGTCAAATTGTTAGGCGGACACCATGTTGCCGCTTGAGAGCACCTGTGTGCCTAAGAGAGACGATCATACGTGGGAGCACATGGTGGTCTGTCGCCTCAGAATCCGTCTCACTAATATCCGAGCATTGGCAATTGGCGCAACCAAAACTAGACACATCCCATGAGCGCCGAAGACCACTCTACTGTCTAGCATGGCTGTACGAGCATGAGCCAGTTCTTTTGTAAATAGAAATAGAATTTGTGTGTTGACATCTTTGGAATTGTCTAAAACGCTCAGTGTGTCGTATCAAGAGTGGGATTATGCTGTCAGTAGAATTTATACGTGCAAAATAAGTGAACAATGTTTTTATTGGAGAATAAACAGACCCGACATGCGATATTTTTCAATAATTAGTTACTTTTGACAATGAAGGAGCTTAATAAAAGTTACCCAGGACATTGAATTTGTCAAGTACCATCATTGCGTGTGAGCGCCTTGCAACAAGGATGCATTTCGACCACCTCAATATCTAGCAGAAGATAGAGTTCATCGCTAGTGGGGGTCGTAGTATTAGGCTAGAAGTCCAAAGTCCAGACAGTGGTGATTCCGCGTCCTTCATATGTGGGCCAGTGATTGAGGGAGCTCATATGATAGTTAGGAGCAAAGGGCTAGGCCACCTCTCACAACTCGGTCGACAAGTAGGCCCCGCATGTTGCCCAGTATAGTTATGTAACAGAAGCTCAGGGCTAGCAGTCACGGTAAGCCTGCGCGCCTGCTACACTCGTAGGAACAGGATTAGTGGAGGTTAAGAGAGAAACAATATAGGGGCTAGTTCACAGGTTCCACATCGTCGATTAGCGTTCGAATGCACTCGGGATGTAGCCTATTAAGATTTAGGAGAGTCCCTAAGCTGTGGTGTTCAAAACCTAAACATTGGAAGACATCACTATACTAAGTGATCTCCCCATTTTGTGCAAGAAGACTAGAACACAGCCTCCCAACGTGACTCTCGCATGCCGGGAAAATGCTAGTAGGAGTGCCAGCACTATGTGAACGGATCACCCACCAGTTGTTTGGAGGCCCTATGCTTGCTATTGCCAACAGTGATTAGATATACAACGTGCATAGCAGCAATACAAAGATATCATTTAGGTTTGTGTTATCGATTCTAGCTTAGCTTAAATTCAATTTCTTTGTTTTTGTGTGTTATTAGTTGATACATCAGAAAGATAGAGGACGGTTGTGTTTGTTCTGTGTTTATTGTGCTCATCACACCACTCAACTTTCTCTCTCGTATCCTGGGCTGGGCCAGGGCGTATAAGTTTTGAAGCACAACATGCGCGAGTCAATTTCCACCCCCACCGCCCCACTAACACCTCCACCTGCCCCCCCCACCCACCGCTCAATTGTATTTCATCCCCCCTCCCCCCCCCCCCCCGCTACCGTAGCCCCCCTCTCGCCCCCGTCATCTCCCCGGACCCCCCCCCCCCCGCCCCACCCCCCCCCCACCCCCACCCCCACCCCCCCCTCTCCCCCCCCCCCCCCCCCCCCACTCATTTGCTTACCCCCCCCCCCTCCCCTCCCCCCCTAATCCCCCCCCCCCCCTCCACCCCCCCACACTCCCTCTATCCCACGGCGCCATGACCCCCCCCACCCCCCCCCCCCCCCCCCCCCACGCTCCCCCTCCCCCTCCCCTCCCACCCCCCCCCCCCCCCCCCCAAATATAATTTATCCCCCCTCCGGCCCCCCCACGTCAACTCCAAATTAATCGCCAGTCGCACTATTCTAGCTGAGGCAGTGATGTGTGGATAGCTCATGGGACTGCGCACATCGCATGCACTGTACCAGTAAGTTCCGTCCCAGTCTGCCTTAGGCACACAGGGTCCACGATCACATACGTAGTACGATCGGCAAAGAAGAGAGGTTCTACCTCGGGTGACAACCCCCCCCCCCCCCAGGGGTATCACTAGCTTAGGAGTTTGGTATTACTATCCTATCCTGATGCCTCATTCTATATTCCCCCCCCCCCCCACCCCCCCCCCTGTTCCCCCACACACTCTAGACAAGAGCTCGGTTAGCGTAGACACATTATGATCAGTGGTTAACTGTGTAGTTCCCTGTATGAGCATAAGCTCGTAAAGTTATGGTCCCCCCCCTCGAGAGTTACTAGACCAATTTCACCCCCCAAGTGACCACCCAGTTGTGTCAGATCTCTCTTGTGTATCTAGACGCCCCAATGTGGCAATGTGGACTCTAACGATGTAACATAGTGAGCATTTTGAACCTCCCAGGCCTGTACTTCACCAAATTAGAGTCACCTGTAGTGAGACAGACGCAAAAGAACCTGTGTCACACTTGTCTCTTAGGACGCACACACACTACTTGTGCTTTTAAGTAGATGTCACAGTGTTGATTACGGATCAGATGTGTGATTAGTACTCACAGACACACGGCTGGGGCACCGTCCGTCATAAGAGCCGTGATCATTACAGCTAGTTGTTATACGGGTAAGACTACTAGAACGTAGCGTGCCCTCAGGTGTTTCTACTGTGGCGCATAGTATTCTCTCCACGGCACCCCCCCTCCTAATTTGCCGAGCCAAGAAAAACCGATGGCGCTCAGGGATCACCAACACCACACGGCACTCAAGCCCCCCCCCCCACTATGTTCTTTCCGAGAACATCCAGATAGGTACTCAACTTGTGCCACGTCGTACCTCGCGTAGACTGCCCAGCCGACGCGTGACTCGTGTTCCTCCTACCATGATCGCAGGCTGGGCCGAGACTCGGGCTCTCATCCACCTCACCACTCCAGCAGTGCATCACCCTCTCACACGCGCTCGCCATCCCCGCCGCGACCTCCACCCCCCGCTCACCCAGAAGATCCTCAAGCAAAAGACACTTGACACAATGCGCTGCAAGGGACTCCAGCTCCCCTATGCTGTCTGTCTGATCGATACTCCAAGAGAGTAGAGTCCAAGCAGGTACAACTTTGTCAGCAGAACAGACTGTTCGAGCTTGGGGACATATCAAGAGACATACTATAAATATATATATAATATAAGATATAGATAGATTGTACGTCCCCGCGCTCCCCTCCGCCAACCCCTCACCCCAACAATACTACAGATAGAAACGCACCTGCATTAGAAATTAATAGAGAAAATATAGACCCTAAACGAATCTCTATAGCCACCCCAAGAAAAACAATAGAGATATGCCCGCAACCGTGCCCCCCCTCGCGCAGGTGCCACTCTTCTCTATTGTCCCGCCCCTTGATGTGGTGGTAACAAACGTTCTGGATAGAGGCCACCTCGGGGCTCAGCTGGGGGCATGGGGAGATGACCTTCGTTCAGATGTCGATGTGTCAGGAGATTCTAGTTGATATAATCTCCTAGACACGCAACGTTCATATAATGTAGAGAACAGATACACACGGGGTTATAATATCGCTACTCCTACACAGTTGTTGCGTCCTAGACAAAATAGCGTTAGTTGATGGCTAGCGCCGCATTGTCTGTACGCTTAACGGCATTGAGTGCGTAACACACCGACACAGATACTCAGCCCCAGAGCCGATTTTGTTCACAGATCACCTTCGGACTTGTAATGCAGACGTGCCCGAAAAATCTATGGTATCCACATTGTTGTTCACATTTGTTGATGGCTGTGTACAATTGGAGCGTAATACATGTCCAATGATTTCACTGCAACAGAGATCTGCCAACAGACGCTCTAGCCTGGCCAGACTCATGCATGTCGTGTCCGATGATTCGCCCATGCGTGCCTGTGGACCTTAGGGCATTCAACTGGAGCTAGAAGTGATGCTAAGGTGGTGATGAATGCCACGACTCACTTTTGATTGTCATGCATGTGCACTAAGCTCGCGGAGTGGATTGACATTTTTAAAGGTATACTGCTGGATGATAGCACTGTCTCAACACTAGATGTTAGACCATCGTTGCCTATTAGAGTGTGGAGTGCCATCACTGTCGCTAATGAGTCACAGTCGATACCGTTCGTATTATGTGTCAACCACTGTCAGATGAAAAATTTTTTATGTTGAAAAGATAAAACACAAACCAAAATTCATTTTGGACATCCAATATTTTGTGTATTATTAGGGACGATGCATCATAGTCCCTGATGTATGTTCACAGACGGCAGGTGCTAAGTCCCGATCCGACGCTGTCGCTGGATGTTTCTGCCTGGCCGACGCTCGACTCCAACAATCGATAGGCGTCACCCTACGGACGCATCCGATCGCACTCTCTGCTGTGCATCACGAGGATGTCCGGACGTAGTCAGCGCACCCATGGGCATCAAGAGGTGCGTGTTAATCCTCGTCATGCCCGATCTCTCTAGTTTGGTAGTCACGCATTTGTTACTGTCGCGTGCTACTACCCCGCGCATGACGCATAGTGCAGAGCGAGGGCCTCCGCGCACTACAGAGATGACCGACCAGTACGAGCTTGACTCTTATTCCAGATTGCGCAGCCGTCCTCCCACTCCTCTTCAGAGGTGACCTGAGTCATCGCTGATGAGTGTCGCCACTCCGCGTTGCGAGCCCCGTACCTCGACAGGTCTCACCTATGATCAAGTCAGGTCCTGATCAGTCATGCCCGCGCATCGCCACAGTCTGCATGCGCTCAGCAGTAGCAACGTGCTCAATGACCTTGCACTGCGCATGGTCCCGTGCCTGACACTCGTGGCATGGGCACCTCACAGGCGAACCTCTAGCGGCTGCTGTCTACGTGAAAATCCCAGACAAACTCAAATCTGAGCTAGCGACGCTACATGCCACGGCCATACTGCATGCATCGAGCTAGTTGTCGACGACACACTATCGTTATGCGCTAGAGTCAGCCACGCAGATAAGCAGCACATGTCCGACACGCCCGAAACCCACTGTAGCGGCACTCATACAAGATACGACCCAACAGCGTGAGATGCGATCGTCTACAACGCGCTACTGATCTGCTGACTGATCCCGATGAGTGCTCTTGCATCATTGTTCGCATCGTGACGTAGTGGCGTTACTGCATGTGCCGTTGATCGTCGTACTGCATGACACCCCCTCCGATCCAGTCTGCCGTAGCCTATACCACCGTCACAAATATCTTCTACTCGCATAGTACAGCTGTCTTCACTCCCACACACAACATAATACAAACAACATGTGACCTCCTGTATCAAAGACCACAGAGCAGGTAGTAACACCAACAACTAATGTGCTACTGATGTACCAGCATCACTCTACTAGCCTTACCTCATGAAACTCGCTTCGCGAGGATGATACCTACGACGACTCAAACCTAAATATAAAACCACTACTCCCCCCCCCCCCCACCCCAACACCACCCCTCCCCCACTCTCATTGTCATGACCTACAACTTGAACAACACACAGTACATACCTCAACCCCACCTTGTACATTAACATAGCGCCTCTCTACCTCCCAACGTCACTACGTCCTCAACTGCTTCCGCACATCATAATCCTGCATATATTTACACATATGACCACTCACACAACAACACCATCCCTGTCATCGCCTTTCTACCCTCATAATGACATATAGACTACCTCAACACAATATCATAACCATAATCCACACACCCCACCCCCGCCCACCCACCCCCCCACCCCCCACACCCACCCCCGCCCCCACCAGCCCCCCCACACCCATTTCACGTTCATAACCAATCAACGATCATCCCCACAGCATTCTACACTCACACAAACGTATCAGTACGCTCGCCGCCAGAACTCCGCGGGTATCTCCATACGAGTCTATTCGCGCCTCAGCCCATTGCTTCATAGTGAAATTCGGGTTTCCAAGTTCCACTTTGTCTGGATATATATAGAGATAGATCCTGACCGGCGAGAGGGGAGTGCGCCGTCCCCCCCCCATCGATACCTCCAGAGATAGTGAGATCTTTCATAATGTGTGGATTCTGTATTACCATTGTGTGTATGTGACTTGTTATGTTGACCCCCCCCCCCCACACCCCCCCCCCCCGCAGCGTCCCCCGTTGGGCACAACCCCTGCGCGCTTGATATCTGTGTCTGTATATTTCGCACACGCTGTCCTTGTGTGTTCATTTGGTTGTCCTTTGTACTGTGTTGTGAGAGTGTGTGTGTTCGCGTTCATTTTAATTACACGTCTGAGAACAAGATCGCCTACATTTCGGCGCATGTAGACCCATCTGTTTGTATCGGGCAGTGTACGGAGACAGATGTATCTGTAGCGGCTGTGTCGTCCCGTCTTCAGACGTGCTCCGCTCTATGGGCGAATATTGGCAGCGACAAGCCACATTGTGTGTAGCCTGTAGCGGGTGGTATCTCCATTCCTGTTGAGATGGCGGCGTGTACAAGGTCCCTTAGAGGGTACGTCACACGCAGCAAGATAGTTGCTCTGCAATTTCTACTCCTGAGATCACCATTGTGACTCGCTTTAGTAGATCAAATCGTCGACTATAATGGCTCTCACAATACGTGGAGTATCTATAATTGCGGTACACAGCAACACACTCCACCAATCTTAACTGATATATAATATGTGACACTCACATGATATAGCGGATCCATAGCAACTACTCTCAAGCAACAAAAGACCATAGAGTGCCGTTAGTAAGTAAACATCTGTGCAGTAAGTGTCAATATGGTAACTCTGCTTGTCTGAAGGTGTACATCTAGTGAAAGGAAAGTTTATATACAGCTCCGACACTAAAGACGGCAGACGCTAGCGATAGTGAAGATCGTGTTGCTATCCATCAGCCGAGAATGTACTAATATCAGTTGTGCCATTGTTAGATGCCCCACACTATATCTAAGCCGCTGACAAGCTCTACAGATCATCTGCTGGTTCTATTGAGTTCCTAGTTATATCTTACGCCTCTCGAATATTTGAGTTATGAGCTCACCTGGATTATTAAGAGATTACATTGTGCTTCTTCTCTCGACTCAGTCGCATCTCTGTATTACGCAGATGGGCTATGCCTGTGAACCGCCTATAGATCTCTGCGCTTTGACGCTCAGCGAGTCGAACCGTGGTCCGCGCGTATGTATAGATGAGTCATCACGGCTGTGTCGCGCATCACGGCGCTGAGATAGCGGCTGCTTTGTCACTGTACTGTGTCCATCATGTGTTCCTGCGCTCCTAGTGGTACGTGCACATGGGCTGTGACCTTGCGCTCTGTACTGCCCAATGTCCAATATGCTCGCACCTCTCTACACTACAATCCATTTTACTCCCCCCCCCCCCCCCCCCCCCCCCCCCCCACACCCATCAACCCCCCCCCCCCCCCCCCACCCACCCCCCCCCCCCCCCCCCCCCACCCCCCCAAACCCCCCCCCACCCCCCCACCCCCCTCCCCCCCCCCCACCCCCCCCCCCCCCCCCCCCCAAACCCCAACCCCCACCTACCCACCCACCCCCCCCCCCCAACCACAACCCCAACCCCCCACACCCAAAAACACCCACCATAAGATCGACATGGGGGACGGTAACACGGACGCCAGGCGGGTCACGCTTAGCTACATTGCCGCTACATCGCCAGGCTGTCCCGCGTTCCCCCAACCTTATCTAACTTATAACCACTCTAAACACACACCTCACTCTACCCACCCCCCTTTAATACTCCACCCCCTAAAAATCTACACACCAACCCCCACACACCACACCAAAAACCCCCCACCCCCACCAACCCAACCCAAATACCCCCCCACCCCCCCCCCCCCCAACACCCCACCCCCCTCCCCCCACCCCCCCCCTCCCCACCCGCCCCATGTGCTCGATCATTGGGGTGTAGCTGCTGCATGACGATTGTTTGTCGCCTGCAATAGCGGAGGCATATTTTTTTAAGGAGATGACGAGTCACACTACACAACCTTCGCACTCGAGCCTGTGCTCTATTACTCAGCCTCCTGCCGTTGCCTTACATGCCAATCAGGGATGTTATTGCTTTGTCCTATCAGCGGTATGGACGGCCTAGTAAATCTCAATTGTGGCATGCCTATGTGCTGGCCCTGCATTTTGCACCAGGTACGCCTCATAGTAGCTGGGTTATAGCGGTGTTGTAAAGGAGCTATACAGCTGGCTACTTGAGACAACCGGCCGATGTAGCTAGCTATAGATGTTGCGGTGGCGTTGCGCACCGCGCCATGTGGCGGCGTGTAAGAGGGTGCGTTTGAGCGTTTGTAACCGTTTGAGCAGTGTTCGTGCAAACGTGAAGTAGCGGGATGTATCACGCCTGCAGTCGCGAGGCGTTGTATAAGGTACCTTTATGGTACCTTTACCGCCTGCCAATGCAGGATGACATACTAACCGCTACAGGCTACAAACAGGGGCTGCACCAAGCCCCCACTGCCGCGTGAGCCGTGGCACTGATTACGGGGCGGAATGGGGGGGTGGGGACTGCATGGTGGAGCCCAGCGCTAGCAGCCCCCTCTTTGCTTCATTGGACCCCCGGCGTGTCGCGCTGCGCCTGAGCCGCGGCAGTGATTGCACGGCCGCCGGCCGGGAGTACAGGGGTGGAGGTTGATGCCAGGGCGCTGACCTGCCACACTTCTGTGTTTGTCCACCCGGTGGTCGCCGCTCTTCTCCTGCAGGGCTTGAGCGGGACCCACAGATTCAGTGAGCGGCCGGCGCCATAGACCATGGGGGAGGCTGTATTTGCGTGGGCGCCCCGCCCCCTTCTAGCACCAGCCGCTTCCACTCTGCCTTTGCCGCACCTGATGACACAGGCTCACACTGTCCAATGGACGGCTGCCGGCCTAGGCTACAAATGTACGCTTGTCGCGCAATATCGCTCGTAGTAAGCGGCGTCCTGAAGAGGGAACGACACCGCCGGGCTACGATTACATCTGTATCCGTGCAATGCCACATAAACAGATTGGCTACATCGCCCTCGATTGTAGCCGAGCTGTTTCGGCGTGGAAAGATGGAACAGAAGGGGTTGTTCCTACACTATGTAGTAGCTGGGGCCATGACACACGGCTCCGGTTTTCTGTCCCGCGCCCCCTTCTGCGATCGTTGGAGGAAAGCTCCTGCCGTTGCGTTTTGGTTGTCGCCGCACTGGGCGCATATTTAGGAGCTGCGCAGTCACACTACACAATTGCTACAGGGCTGTCATAGTATTAATCCAAGCCTCTGCGAATGCACTGGCATTCATTGGTATTATTGCTTTGTCCTATCAGGTAGGTATCGTCTCGTAATCCACAATGTAGCCACGCTATGGGCTGTCACTGCTGCACCAGGTACGCCCATATTAGATGGTGGTAGCGAGTAGTGTAAATGGACGTGATACTTAGATGGGCTACAGAAGGCTACTTGAGACTCCGGTGATGTAGCTGAGCTGTAGATGTTGCGCTAGCGTAGCGCACATCTGTACAAGGCGGCGTGTAAGAGGGTGCGTTTCCCGATTGGTAACCCGTTTCGGGACAGTGCTCGTAGCAGTGACGTAGCCGTGGTATCCATCCTGCAGATGGCGGACGTGTAATGGTACCTTAAGGGTACCCTTTACATGCGCTACTGGGGGTGGATTACAAAAGCTCACTTCACGTGCATAACCGAGCAACGCACTCCAAAGACGGTGTACAAACAAGTCAACGCACACTACCTTTATCATCGCCGCAACAAAGGTGCGTTACGCTATTCGTGCATTCTCTATCCCGGATACAACCGGGCCGGGGATTATCCGGAATGCCATCAAGTAGCGCTCCATCAGTTGCTTATCCCGTTAACCTCATTTACCACTAAAACCGCTACAACAAGCTAAATATGGGACGGACTTTTGGTGCAAGCTAGAGGACAGCCACATAGGGTGTGCACCAATTGTGGATTTACGGGGGAAGGGGGGAAAGTCCGTACGACTGATCGGAACAAGCAAATAACATTCATGACTTGGGCAGGCAGAGCGCAAGGAGGCCTGTTTTAATTCATTGACACGCTCCTGAGCATTGTGTAGTGTGATTGGTCCTGCTCCTTAAAATAATGCCGCCCTACTGCAGCACGAACAACCGCAATCGTAACGCGGAGCTTTCACCATATGTAAGTCGCATGATGGGTGCCGCGGTAACCCGGAGCTTGTGGTCAACGCCAACCAGCTATCTACCAAGGTAACATAGCTTGGTGTAGAAAAAAAATCCCTTCTCTGTTCACTTCTTTAACACGCCGATACAGCTCGCTACACATTGCCTGTGGTAGATCACCGGTTTCAGGGCAGTGCTACGGAAACAGATGGTCATCTACTGCCGGGTGCACCTCTCCTACCGTCTTTCAATCGCGCTTAACTACGGAACAGTGGTACATTGCCGATTGCAAGATATATTTGTAGCATGTAGCTGGTTGTATTCACACCCTCCCTGTAGCGGACGTGGTAAAGGTTACCTTTAGTCCTACATAAGCAATGCGTGACCGCCACCGATATCAGTATTTTTTTTCTTCACAGTGCGGCCTTCCCACAAAACCAGAACTGATGTTCTGTGATCCCTGGTTTAATGGGGTGGCTGAATAGCTTGTCAGTTCAGGTTACCACCATGGAGCACTCCATATGTTCCATTTCATTTAACCCTTTAATGGACTAGGAACGTTGTGCAACGTCCCTGTTGTTTTCTGCCTGTTACGCCCACAGGACGTGTGCACTTAACATAAGTTCCTTGGCAGCATTTGAGCATGCTGCAGCTCCTGATTGAGTGGGGTCGCTCAGGTCGGCACAGATGCTGACTGCTCTGTGACAACTGTGATTTGACCCACAGGGGGTGGATTTAACCCACGTGCCCAAGGACCCCTCCGATCGGCAGTGTCTAAAAGTGAATATGCCGATCGGAGGAATTACTTAGGGATTCAACCCTCCAGATATTTGATTGGAGCTACTCCAATCTGATCTGGAGAGGGGGGGGCGGATCGGCACAGTTGCCTACCCCCATCCCTTCAGCACCCTCCTCAGCTCCAGGACTGTACAGGGATGGCCCCACCTCGTTCCCCCCAGCCAGCCGGCCCACCCTCTAATTCATAATGTATCTGCCGCGGGCTCTGCATCCCATCATGCACGCTCGCACCAACACGGCTATGGCAACACTCTGTCCTGGTCACTGCTTCAGTGTCCTCACCCCCCTCGGCTGCCCCACCTACCCAGGCAACTGTGCTCTGGCCCACCCCTCTCAGACTCCTGCGGCGGGCTATCACATTCGGTTTGCACCGCCGCTGTGTGGACGCCCCGACCGGCCGCCCGCCGCTGCTGCAGCTCTCTCTCCTTCTAACTGCCCGGTCCCGCCGGGTCGTTGTGGCCCACGTCTCTCTCCGGCCTCCTCCTGATCATCGGTGGAACGACGGGATGGTAAAGTTTGTATGTATGTTGATGTATGTTAATCTATGCTTGTATGTATGTATGCATGTATGTAATCTTATGCGATGTGATGCATGTATGCATGTAATGTATCTATCTGATGTATGTATGTGTCGTGTATTGTATCTATGTATGTATGTGTGTATGTATGTATGTGTATTTATCTATGTATGTATGTGTCTATGTATGTATGTATATGTATGTATGCGGTATGTTTATTGTATGTATGTATGTGTGTATGGTTATCTATGTATGTATCGTATGTGTGTGTCGTGTATGTGTGAATGGTAGGTGTATGTGATACAAATGTATGTAGTCGTATTGGTGTATGTTTGTATGTATGTATGTGTATGTATTATGTGTTGTATGTATGTATTTTTGGTTTTTTATGTTTGATTTTTGTAGAGAATGAATAAAAAAATTATGGTGGGTGAATGGATAGGGGGTGCAGGTTGGACCCGGGGAGGTTTCAGGCGTGCGGGGACCCTTTAGTGTGCGGGAGACGTGTCCCCCTGGTTAAAAATGGCCTGGGGTGGAATGTGTGTGGACGGTGCGTGCTGATGTTGTGTGCTGACTTTGGTCCCTTGGTTGGGTGTTTTTGCTTAGAGGGGTGTGTGCGTGCGTGTTTCGTGTGTGGAATGTGTTGGACTTTTGGGGCGTGCTAGATGTGTGTGTGCATAGACGGGGGGTGCGTGGTGGATGATGGGTGCAATTTGGGGGTGGATGGGGTGGAAAAAAGGGATCAGGTGTCTCTTGTTGTAAATCTCTGGGTCATTTGTTTTTTTAAGGGGGCACCCGTATGAAGGTCATTGTTTTCAGTTTCCCATAATCCCGACCCAGGCTTGGGGGAGGCCCCCTTTTCCCTTGCTCCCAGTCTCGGGGAATTTACCAAAAGGCAAAAACGGCGTCGGGGGACTTCTTTTTGGCTAGTCGGAGGCGAAAAAATCGAGCGTCGTGGGGGCCTTTTTGGGGGATAGTCGGATCTTTATAATAAATATGGAAATCCGGGGAAAATTTTTGTTTGGTTTTTTTTTTCCCAAAAATAAAAAATTTTTTTTTGTGTGTATTTTCTGACTTTTTTCCCCCGAGATTTTCCAAATGGGGGTTAAATTTGGGGCCCTTTTTTGAATCTCGGGGGTTAGTGCCAGCGACAAAAAAAAGCTGGATTAAACCCCCCTTTTTTACCCCAGTTTGCCCCCGGCACCAGGGCAACCCGGGGAAAAAGCAAAGGGTACAGCGCCCGAAAAAGGCCGGGTTCAATGAATGCGCCCTTTTCTGGGGGGGTGCGGGGGTTTCAATTCGCAGCATGGGGGGCCCAGGAAAAACTGGGGCCCCCTCCCTGCTGCGGATTCCAGCCCCCCCCCCGCCCGTTGTAAATGGCTGGACCAAAAATATGGCGGAGCCCCAGTCATTTTTTTTTTAGAATTAGGGTTTTGAAGAAAAAAAAAAAGGGTTTGCGTATTTTTGGTGGCTAGCCAGGTAAAAAGAGGCCTGGGGGGGTTTTGGGGGAGTCTGTAGCTGCCAAGTTGACCCGGAAAGGGGGGGAAAAATATTACGGAAAACCCCACGCCATTTTTTTTAGAATTAGTCCTTGGGAAAAAAAAAAAAAAAAAAGGGCTTTTGCTCTTTTTTGGTTGCCGCCCGGTACAAGAGGCAGCTGGGGGTTGCTGGCAGTCCGTAGTGCCCCAAATTTTTACCTGGGGACCAAAAAATTTTGGGGGGGCCTTTGCCCTTTTTTTTCTGGGGAAATTTGCCCCGAAAAAATAAAAAAAGGGCGCGCCCGTTTTTTGAGGCTGTGAACACTTTTTAACCCCGGTGTTTTTAAAAATTAAAACCGTAAAAATAAAAAAGAAAAATTTTTTGTGAAAACAAAATTTTTTTTTTCCTTTTTTAGGATTTTTTGGGAAGCACCTGGGGGGTTAAAAATGCTTCCCCTATGCTTAGATGATTCCCCTTGGGGGGGGTTTGTTTCCAAAAGGGGGTTTTTCCCCCCCCCTTTTGGGGGAGTCCAATGTTTAGGCACAAAGGGGCTTCCTAAGGACATTGGGGCCCCTAAAAGGCCCCAAAGTTAGGGGAAAACCAAGTTGGTATGGAGGCCCCTGTGTGCCTTAAAAAAAAATTGGAGCTCCCAAAAAGGACCCCATTTTGGGGAAAAACCCCCCCAAAAGGGAAAATTCTAGATGCATAGTGAGCCTTTGAACCCCCAGGTGTTTTACAAATTGATCCCTAATAATGAAAAAAAAAAAAAATTTTTGTGAAAACAAATGTTTTTTCCTTCTTAGGATCAATTTGAAAGCCCCCCCCCCTGGGGGGTTAAAAATGCTCACTATGCATTTAGTGAACCCTTTGGGGGGGGTTTTTTTCCCCCAAAAAAAGGGGTTTCCCTTTTTAGGGGCTCCAATGTTTAAAGGACAAGGGGCTCCCCCCAAAAAGACTGGTGTCCCTAACAATTTTTTAAAAATTTTAAATTTTTAAAATCAAAAATTTTTAGCGGAAAACCATGTCGGTTTGGAGACCCCCCTGTGTGTAAAAAATTTGGGTCCCCCCAAAAGTGACCCCATTTTTGGGGGAAAAAATAGACCCCCCAGGGAACTTTTCTAGATGGGGGGTGGCTTTTTAAAAACCCCCAAAGGGATTGACCAAAAAACAAACGGGAAAAAATGAAAAAAAAACTTTTTTTTTTCCATAAAAATTTTCTTTTTTCTTTTTTACGTTTTAATTTCTGAAGCAGGGGGCCCATTCAAAAATGCTCACCCACCCTCTGTTAAAGTTCCGGGGGGGTTTTTTTTTCCAAAAATGGGGGGGCTTGTGGGGGGGGCCCCAAAATTTTTTTGGAAAAAAGGGGGGGTTTCTCCAAGGGGAACATGGGTCCGTAAAAATTTTTGATTTAAAAAAAAGTTTAAATTTTTAGGGGGGACCCCCAATGTGGGGTTTGGAGAGCCCCTGTGTGCCTCACTTTGGAGCCCCCCCCACACGTGACCCAATTTGGAAAAAAAAGCCCCCCCCGGGAAAAATTTTAGAGGGGTGGTGATTTTTTTAAAACCCCCCCAGGGGCTTCAAAAAATTCCCGTAAAAAATAAAAAAAGTATTTTTTTTTCCAAAAAAAATTTTCTTTCTTCATTTTTACAGTTTTAAAATTTGTGAAGCACGGGGTACCCAAAAAATGCTCACCACCCACGGGATAAGTTCCCGTGGGGTTTTTTTTTCCAAAAGGGGTTACTTGTGGGGGAGCTCAAATTTTTTGGCAAAAGGGGGGCTCTCCAAAAAAAAAACATGGTGTGGGCACAATTTTTGCTGAAAATCGCTCAAATTGTTAGGGCCCACCATTCGGTTTGGAGGCCCCTGTGTGCCAAAAATTTTGGGTTTTCCCCCCATAAGTGCCCCCTTTTTTTTGGGGAAAATACACCCCCCGGGGGGAAATTTTTTATTAAAATGGGTGGTGGTTTTTGGGAACCCCCCCAGGTCCCTTCACAAATTTTCCTTTAAAAATTAAAAAAAGTACTTTTTTTTCTACAAAAATTTTTTTTTCCCTTCATTTTTTTTTCCATGGGGAACGGGAAAAAAATTTTTTTTTTAAAAAATTGTTGGGAATTTTCCTGAGTACATCGATCCCTCTTTTTTGGGTTTCTAAAACTTTTGGGCGCACGGAGGGCTAAAAGGGAAAAAGGGGGGCCCCATTTCCTTTTTGAATGGAAAATTAGCCCCAAAAGTAAATTGCGTCCCTCCCTTCTGACCCCCTCCGGGGGCCCCAAAACCCAACCAGTGGTTTACCCCCCAAAAATGAGAATCGATGTATCAGGGGTTCCCAAAAACAATTTTTAGGATCCTTTTTTCCCTTTTCCCCCATGGGGAAAAATGAAAGAATTGAGGCAAAAGAACATTTTTTTTGGGAAAAAAAATTTAAAAAAAACCCCCTTTTTTCCTTCACTTTGCTTTATTTCCCCCTGAAGACCTAAAGGGTTTTTAAAATCTTTTTTGAAAATAGTTTTGAGTAGCTTGAGGGGGGTGCAGTTTTTGGAATGGGGTCATTTTGGGGGTTTTTCCCTCATTTAAAAACCCCCCCCAAAAAGGGGGGTTTAAAAGTGAATTTTGGGGTTTATAAAAAAAAAGGCCCTTTTTTAAATTTTGCTGGAAAAAAGAAAAATTGTTGATGAACTTTGAACCCCCTTTAAAAGTCCCGAAAATAAAAATTTTTTTTTTAAAAATTGTGTGATGTAAAGTAGACATTGGGAAAAAATTTTTTATTTTTTTTTGTGTCCCCAAAAACTCTTGGTTTTGCCCCCCCCCCCAAAAAACTTTTTAAAAATTGCTAAATTTTCAAAAATTTTTTTCCAAATTTTTAATTTTTTCACAAATAAACGCAAAAAAAATTATAAACCCAAATTTAATACTTTTTAAATTGGGAAACCCAAATTTTCCGAAAAAAAAAAAAATGTCAGAATCGCTAGGAAACGGTTGAAAGTGTTCCAGGTTTTTTTCCTTAAAGGGACACTGGTCGAATTGACAAAAAAAAGGCCCCGGGATTAAGGGGCAAAAGGCGGGGGGTGGGGGGGTTTAAACTGCCCCTTTTCAATTTTAGCCACCTTTTCAGAGCTCTTCCAAACCCGTCCCTGGTTTTACAGTTTAAGCCAAAGGGGTTTTTTTTTACCGGTAAAGGATGTGACGACACCGGAATTTCCTCCTGCCCCCGGAATCCGGGGCCAAAAATCCTGTAAAACTTGAAACCCTATTTTGGGTCTGAGGGGGGTGAGGTACTTTTTGTGGTTCCCCTTACGGCTACCCCCCGGGGATTATGGGGGGCCCCCCGTCGTGTTTTGGGCCCCCCGGGTAAAAAAGCTGCCGCCTCGGCTTCCGGGTTGCCAGTGTTCCCCAACTTTTTCCCGCCGGTCCAAAAACCCCCTTAAATGGGCCGTTTTTCCCACTGTTTGGGTCCCCCTTAGGAAAAGCGCCCTTTGTCGAGCCTGCCGGCCCGTCCTTCTGGTGCCTTCCCCGCACTAACTGAACTGTCATAAGTTTCCTGCACTGCCCCTCTATCTTAAAAAGGGGGCCTGGTGTGGTTTTGTGTGTGTGTGTGTGTGTGGGGTTTTGTGTGTGTGTTGTGTGTGTGGTTGTTGTGTGTGTGGGGGGTGTGTGTGTGTGTGTGGTTTGGGGTGTGTGTTACGAGGAACCCCAAGTACTTGTAAAGTATAAAAACCCCCTGTGGTTTTTTAGCCAGGGGGGCGCTAATTTGTGAACGGCCCTTTTTGTATGATCTGGGGGGAGATTTCCCAGTTCCCTTTTTTTGCGATTAAGCAGGGTCAAAACGAAATAAACAATGATGGACCTGTGAAAAATTTTCCCCTTTTTTTTTAGGTGGTTTTTTTTTTTTTCCCAAAGGTTTTTATTGGTTTTACGTTAGCAGGTAT
>JARQOC010003301.1:0-17350 GCA_033576535.1 Allobates femoralis | reverse complement strand
ATTATCTTCCTACAATATTTCTTAACAAGCTTCAGCACCGCTGTTACATTCACCATGCTTCTGGGCCCGCTGATGAACCTCAGACATTCTCATTACTTCTCTGAGGTTGTTTTTGAAGCAGGCAATACCACTGCATGGCCTGACATAATCTTAGTGGTGTCAGCATTTGTAACACTAGCTGTCTTGTGAGTGGGATATTTTCTGTGAACGTGACCCCACCATGTTGTTGTAATGCCCTGTCCCCATGGTATGTTGTTTGATGCTTATTTTGAAGCACACACCATTGGCACAGGGCCTAAATAGGTCCAGGGAGAGCCCCAGTTGGGGTGAAATGACTTGAGGATTCCTCAAGCCCTTGGCTACTTCCAGAAAGACTTCTAGGGCCGGGGTTTGCCAACTAAAGTCCTCAAGTTCTAAAACCAGTGCAAGTTTTTAGGATTTCCTTAGCATTGCATAGGTGCTAATTTCATCACCTGTTGATTCCAGCACCTCGTGCAATGCTATGGAAATCCTGAAAGCACACACTATTTGCAACCCTTGAGGATTGCACTTGGTCAGCCTTGTTCTACATCAGGGTGTGTAGTGTCTTTCATTTCCATACTTATCACTGTCAGGCCAGAGGCCTGTAGCTTGTTCACAAGTAAAAAAAAACCTTACTGTAACACAGTCTATAAAAAGTCTCAAGCACAAATATATGACTATATATAAAAGTGCTCAATATATAATAACATAATCAAAAAGATTATTTGTTTCAGTAATTCAATATTTAAAGCATACATTATGAGGAGCCATTACAAACAGAGTAATCCATTTCAACTGTTTGTTTCTGTAAATGTTGACAATTATGGCCTACAGCCAAAACCCAAAAATCATTATCTCAGAAAATTAGAATAATATATAACACCAACTGAAGAAATTATTTTAAACTCATAAATGTTGGTCTAGTGAAAAGTATGTACAATAAATGCATTCAATACTTGGTCAGGGCTCTTTTTGGATGAATTACTGCATCAATTCGGCGTGGAATAGAGGTGATCAGTTTGTGGCACTGCTGAGGTTTTATTGAAGCCCAGATGGCTTTTATTGCAGCGTGCAGATTGTCTCATTATTGGTTCAGGTGTCACTCATCTTCCTCTTGACAATAACCCATAGATTCTATATGGGACTTAGGTCAAGCAAGTTGGCTGGCCAATCAAGCACAGTGATACTGACACAAATCTTGCTGGAAAATTAAATTTCCATCTCCAAAAAAGCTTGTCACCAGAGGGAAATCTGAAGTGCTCTAAAATGTCCTTGTAAATGGCAGCACTGACTTTTGTCTTGAAAAAACACTGTGGACCTACACCAGCAGATGACATGGCTTCCCAAGCCATCACTGATTGTGGAAACTTCCCACTAGACCTCGAGCAGCTTGGATTGTGGCCTCTCCCCTCTCATCCCAGACTCTGGGACTTTTCCAAATGAAATGCTAAATTTATTTTCATCCAAAAATAACACCTTGAACCACTAAGCAACAGTCCAGTTCTTTTTCTCCTTGGCCAAGGAAAGACACTTCTTACACTGTCTATTGGTCATGAGTTGCTTGACACAAGGAAAACAACAGTTGCATTCAATGTCATGGATTCATATTTGTGTGGTGGCTCTTGAAGCACTGACTCCGCAGCTGTCCACTCCTTATGAATCTCCCCCGTTTTTGAATGGATTTTTCTTAACAATCCTTCCAAGGCTGCAGTTATCCTGGTTGCTTGTGCACCTTTTTCTACCACACTTTTTCCTTCAAGTCGTCTTTCCAATAATATGCTTGGATACAGCATTCTGTGAACAGCCAACTTCTTTGGCAATGAACTTTTGTGGCTTACCCTACTTGTGTAGGGTGTCACTGCCTTCTGGACATCTGTAAAGTCAGCAATCTTTCCCAGTATTGTGTAGGCTACTGAACCAGACTATGGGACCATTTTAAAAGCTTAGCAAGCCTTAGCAGGTGTTTTGTGTTAATTATTCTAATTTTCTGTGATAATGACTTTTGGGTTTTCATTGGCTGTAAACCATAATAATCAATATTAACTGAATTAAACAATTGAAGTAGACCACTCTGTTTGCAGTGACTATATATATATATATATATATATATATATATATATATATCTACTCTATAATTGCCGAAGGCACGTTTGTGTCGGACCCCGGCACGCCGTGGCTTTGTCACTATGTGACGTCACCACGACGTGCGAGGCATTGCCCGCGTAGCGGGCATTGCGACCCCTCGCCGCTGTCATCCCGCTCCGGAGCAGCTGCTGTCAGCACATGCTGACACAGTGCTCCGGAGCCTGTGCCCCTGTGCCCCTGTGCCCCTGTGCCCGCTCCGGAGCAGCTGCTGTCAGCACATGCTGACACAGTGCTCCGGAGCCTGTGCCCCTGTGCCCCTGTGCCCCTGTGCCCGCTCCGGAGCAGCTGCTGTCAGCACATGCTGACACAGTGCTCCGGAGCCTGTGCCCCTGTGCCCCTCTGCCTCTGTGCCTCTGTGCCTCTGTGCCCCAGTGCCCCAGTGCCGTAGTGCCCCTGTGCCCCTGTGCCCCAGTGCCTCTGTGCCCCTCTGCCTCTGTGCCTCTGTGCCTCTGTGCCCCAGTGCCCCAGTGCCGTAGTGCGCCTGTGCCCCAGTGCCTCTGTGCCCCTGTGCCCCTGTGCCCCAGTGCCCCTGTTCCCCTGTGCCTCTGTGCCCCAGTGCCGTATATTAATCTATATATATATATATATATATATTGTAGATTAATCTATATATATATATATATATATATATATATATATATATTGTGTATTAATATATATATATATATATATATATATATACTAGCTGTGAGCCCGATGCAAATGCATCGGGATTCTAGAACGTGCATTAATTTGATTATAGTAGTTATAGCTGTTAGCCTGATGCAAATGCATCGGGTATCTAAAATATGTTTATTGTTTTTTTAAAGATTTTTAAATAATAATCGCATCATCAATAGCAATAATATAAGCCATAGCATTATTATTAGCAGTAATAGCAGTATTAATAGCATTATTAGCAGTATTATGAGCATTTATATCAGTATTAATAGCATTAATAGCATTATTATTAGCATTAATAGCCTTATTAATAGCATTATTAGCATTAATAATAGCATTAATAACATTATTAGTAGCATTAATTAGCATTAATAATAGCATTATTAGCATTAATAACAGCATTAATAACATTATTAATAGCATTAATAGCATTATTATTAGCATTAATAGCATTAATAATAGCATTATTAGCATTAATAATAGCATTAATAACATTATTAATAGCATTAATAGCATTATATAAGCATTAATAGCATTATTAATACCATTTATAGGATAAATATTAGCATTAATAGCATTAATAGCATAATTAATAGCATTAATAGCATTATTAATAGCATTAATAGCATTAATAATAGCATTATTAGCATTAATAATAGCATTAATAACATTATTAATAGCATTAATAGCATTATTATTAGCATTAATAGCATTATTATTAGCATTAATAGCATTAATAATGCTATTAATAGGATAAATATTAGCATTAATAGCATTTAATAGCATAATTAGTAGCATTAATAGCATTATTAATAGCATTATATAGGATAAATATTAGCATTAATAGCATTAATAGCATAATTAATAGCATTAATAGCATTATTAATACCATTAATCGCATTATTATTAGCATTAACAGCATTAATAATAGCATTATTAGCATTAAATAATAGCATTAATAACATTATATTAATAGCATTAATAGCATTATTATTAGCATTAATAGCATTAATAGCATTAATTTTAGCATTAATAGCATTAATAATACCATGAATAGGATAAATATTAGCATTATAATAGCATTAATTAATAGCATTAATAGCATTATTAATAGCATTAATAGCATTATTATTAGCATTAATAGCATTAAATAGAATAATATATTAGCATTAATAGCTATAATTAATAGCATTAATAGCATTATATAATAGCATTTAATAACATTATTATTAGCATTAATAGCATTAATAATAGCATTATTAGCATTAATAATAGCATTAATAACATTATTAATAGCATTAATAGCATTATTATTAGCATTAATAGCATTAATAGTATTATTATTAGCATTAATAGCATTAATAATACCATGAATAGGATAAATATTAGCATTAATAGCATTAATAACATAATTAAAAGCATTAATAGCATTATTAATAGCATTAATAGCATTATTATTAGCATTAATAGCATTAATAGGAGAAATATTAGCATTAATAGCATAATTAATAGCATTAATAGCATTATTAATAGCATTAATAACATTATTATTAGCATTAATAATAGCATTATTAGCATTAATAATAGCATTAATAACATTATTAATAGCATTAATAGCATTATTATTAGCATTAATAGCATTAATATCATTATTATTAGCATTAATAGCATTAATAATACCATGAATAGGATAAATATTAGCATTAATAGCAATAACAGCATAATTAATAGCATTAATATCATTATTAATAGCATTAATAGGATAAATATTAGCATTAATAGCATTATTAATAGTATTAATAGCATTAATAGGATAAATATTAGCATTAATAGCAGAATTCATAGCATTAATAGCATTATTAATAGCATTAATAGCATTATTATTAGCATTAATAGCATTAATAATAGCATTATTAGCATTAATAATAGCATTAATAACATTATTAATAGCATTAATAGCATTATTATTAGCATTAATAGCATTAATAGCAATATTATTAGCATTAATAGCATTAATAATACCATGAATAGCATAAATATTAGCATTAATAGCATAATTAATAGCATTAATAGCATTATTAATAGCATTAATAGCATTATTATTAGCATTAATAGCATTAATAGGAGAAATATTAGCATTAATAGCATAATTAATAGCATTAATAGCATTATTAATAGCATTAATAACATTATTATTAGCATTAATAGCATTAATAATAGCATTATTAGCATTAATAATAGCATTAATAACATTATTAATAGCAATAATAGCATTATTATTAGCATTAATAGCATTAATAATAGCATTATTAGCATTAATAATAGCATTAATAACATTATTAATAGCATTAATAGCATTATTATTAGCATTAATAGCATTAATAATAGCATTATTAGCATTAATAATAGCATTAATAACATTATTAATAGCATTAATAGCAGTATTATTAGCATTAATAGCATTATTAATAGCATTAATAGGATAAATATTAGCATTAATAGCATAATTAATAGCATTAATAGCATTATTATTAGCATTAATAGCATTATTATTAGCATTAATAGCATTAATAATGCCATTAATAGGATAAATATTAGCATTAATAGCATTAATAGCATTATTAATAGCATTAATAGCATTATTATTAGCATTAATAGCATTAATAGGAGAAATATTAGCATTAATAGCATAATTAATAGCATTAATAGCATTATTATTAGCATTAATAATAGCATTATTAGCATTAATAATAGCATTAATAACATTATTAATAGCATTAATAGCATTATTATTAGCATTAATAGCATTAATAATACCATGAATAGGATAAATATTTAATTTTTTTTATTATTATTTTTATTTAATTATTTATTATTTTTTAATTTATTTTTTTATTATTTTTTAATTATTTTTTAATAATTTTTATTTTTATTACATTTATTATTTAGGCTGAGACCCAGTTCTCTCTCAGGTCCGCTAAAAGGGCTGATATAATTAGCATATATTTAATTTTTTTATTATTATTTTTATTGAATTATTTATTATTTTTAATGTATTTTTTTATTATTTTCAAATTATTTTTTAATTTTTTTTTTTATTATTAAATTTATTATTTAGGCTGAGACCCAGTTCTCTTTCAGGTCCGCTGAAAGGGCTGATATAATTAGCATATATTTAATTTTTTTATTATTATTTTTATTGAATTATTTATTATTTTTAATTTTTTTTTTTTATTATTTTTTAATTATTTTTTAATTATTTTTTTTATTACCGTATATACTCGTGTATAAGCCGACCCGTGTATAAGCCGACCCCCCTACTTTTGCCCCCAAAACCTGGGAAAATCTATTGACTCGCGTATAAGCCGAGGGTGGACCCCAGCACAGGTATACAGCCCCCAGCAGTGGTATACAGGCCCCAGCAGTATGATATACAGCAGCCCCCAGTGGTAATATACAGCAGCCCCAGTGGTATTGCAGCCCCTGTATACAGCAGCCCCAGTGGTATTGCAGCCCCAGTGGTGTATACAGCAGCCCCTATATACAGCAGCCCCAGTGGTATTGCAGCCCCAGTGGTATTGCAGCCCCTGTATACAGCAGCCCCAGTGGTATTGCAGCCCCAGTGGTGTATACAGCAGCCCCAGTGGTATTGCAGCCCCTGTATACAGCAGCCCCAGTGGTATTGCAGCCCCAGTGGTGTATACAGCAGCCCCTATATACAGCAGCCCCAGTGGTATTGCAGCCCCAGTGGTATTGCAGCCCCTGTATACAGCAGCCCCAGTGGTATTGCAGCCCCAGTGGTGTATACAGCAGCCCCTATATACAGCAGCCCCAGTGGTATTGCAGCCCCAGTGGTATTGCAGCCCCTGTATACAGCAGCCCCAGTGGTATTGCAGCCCCAGTGGTGTATACAGCAGCCCCTATATACAGCAGCCCCAGTGGTATTGCAGCCCAAGTGGTATTGCAGCCCCTATATACAGCAGCCCCAGTGCGGTATACAGCAGCCCCAGAGGGGTATACAGCAGCCCCAGAGCTGTATACAGCAGCCCCAGAGCTGTATACAGCAGCCCCAGAGGGGTATACAGCAGCCCCAGAGGGGTATATAGCAGCCCCAGAGGGGTATACAGCAGCCCCAGAGGGGTATATAGCAGCCCCAGAGGGGTATACAGCAGCCCCAGAGGGGTATATAGCAGCCCCAGAGGGGTATACAGCAGCCCCAGAGGGGTAAATAGCAGCCCCAGAGGGGTATATAGCAGCCCCAGAGGGGTATACAGCAGCCCCAGAGGGGTATATAGCAGCCCCAGAGGGGTATACAGCAGCCCCAGAGCTGTATACAGCAGCCCCAGAGGGGTATACAGCAGCCCCAGAGGGGTATACAGCAGCCCCAGAGGGGTATATAGCAGCCCCAGAGGGGTATACAGCAGCCCCAGAGGGGTATTTAGCAGCCCCAGAGGGGTATACAGCAGCCCCCGCTGTATACAGCAGCCCCCGCTGTATACAGCGGTACCCGGCTGTATACAGCCCTCCCCCCTGGTATACCGGGCCCCCCCTGTGGCAACCTGTAAAGGAAGCGATGATTATACTTATCGGGTCGCTGTCGCCGACGCCGACGCCGCCGCTCTGTCACCGTCCGTCACCGCGCTCCTTCCCGTCTTCATGCTTCCTTCACGGGCGCACAGAAAATGACGTCATTTCCTGTGCGACGGTAAAGGAAGCATGAAGACCAGGAGGAGCGCGGTGACGGACGGTGACAGAGCGGCGGCGTCGGCGACAGCGACCCGATAAGTATAATCATCGCTTCCTTCACAGGTTGCCACAGGGGGGGCCCGGTATACCACGGGGGGGGGTCTGTATACAGACGGGTATATATATTTTTTTTTTTATGATTACCGTATATACTCGTGTATAAGCCGAGGGGGGACTTTTCAGCACATTTTTTGTGCTGAAAAACTCGGCTTATACACGAGTATATACGGTATTTAATTAATTTATTTTTTTAAGTGAGAGTGAGACACAGTTCTCATTCAGGTCCGCATTTTTTTTTTTTTTTTATTATTATTATTTTTATTTAATTATTTAATATTTTTATTTATTTTTTATTATTTTTTAATTATTTTTAAATTATTTTTTTTATTATTTAATTTATTTATTTTTTTAAGTGAGAGTGAGACACAGTTCTCATTCAGGTCCGCCTTTTTTTTTTTTTTTATTATTATTTTTATTTAATTATTTAATATTTTTAATTGATTTTTTTATTATTTTTTAATTATTATTAAATTATTTTTTTATTATTTAATTTATTTATTTTTTTAAGTGAGAGTGAGACACAGTTCTCATTCAGGTCCGCATTTTTTTTTTTTTTTTTATTATTATTTTTATTTAATTATTTATTATTTTTTAATTCTTTTTTTATTATTTTTTAAATCTTTTTTAATTCTTTTTTTTATTATTTAATTTATTTATTTTTTTACTTGCGAGTGAGACACAGTTCTCATTGTGGTCCGCCTTTTTTTTCCCATTCACATACATTAGCGGTGTGTCGGCGATTTTATGGCCGCCCACCTGGTTCTATTTGTCGGCCCTAAAATCGCGGACACACCGCTAATGCATCTCTATGGGCAGTCAGCCCGATTTCGGATTGAACGCCAACCAATCAGAATTCGAGCTGACTTGCCCATAGACATGCATTAGCGGTGTGTCCGCGATTTTAGGGCCGACAAATAGAACCAGGGGGGCGGCCATAAAATCGCCGACACACCGGTAATGTATGTCAATGGGGAAAAAAAGGCGGACCTGAATGAGAACTGAATGAGGGGCTCTTCTGATTGGCTGAGGGCAGTATACAGCGACCAATCAGAAGAGGCCCTCAGATCTCATTGAGGTAGAATGGCGGCTTTTTCGTCCATTCTATCTTAATGAGAAGGAAGAGGACGTCGGAGGTGGAAGATCCCCGGGGCCGGACGAAGAGGCGGAGATGGCGGAAAGAAGAGAGAAGACCCCGGGGCCGGAGGAAGAGGACGCCTGGCCGGACGGAGGACTTGTGGATCGGACGGACGATCAGATGACTTGAAGGCATGTAAGTGATCGACGGGGACGTTAGGTTAGGGGACGGCGCGGGCTTCGGGTGTAGGGCCTTAGGTGACAGCGGCGTTAGGTTAGGGGACGGCGGGGGGTTAGGGTGTAGGGCTTTAGCGAGAGGGGCAGTTAGGTTAGGGGACGGCGGGGGCTTCGGGTGTAGGGCCTTAGGTGACAGCGGCGTTAGGTTAGGGGACGGCGGGGGGTTAGGGTGTAGGGCTTTAGCGAGAGGGGTAGGGGACAGCGGCGGGAGCTTAGGGGCGGCGGTGCCTTAGGGGGTAGGCGGCATGGCTTAGGGGGTATCGGCGGGGGCCTAGGGGGTAGGGGCTTAGGGGCGGCGATGGCTTAGGGGTAGACGGCGGGGCTTAGGATGCTGCGGGTCGGGGGTTAGGTGGTCGGGGCTGCTGCGGGGTTTAGGGGATAGGGGGTTAGGGGCGGCGGTGGCTCAGAGGGTAGACGGCGGGGCTTAGGAGGTATCGGCGGGGGCTTAGTATGCTGCGGGTCGGGGGTTAGGTGGTCGGGGCTTAGCGTGTAGGGGTGCGGCGGCAGGGGGCTGTAGTATACAGCGCGATGGTATACTACAGTCCCATGGCGCTTATGGGCATGGGACTGTAGTATACTATAGCGGTGTACACTACAGTAGTATGGGCGGTCGGGGCTTAGCGTGTAGGGGTGCGGCGGCAGGGGGCTGTAGTGTACAGCGCGATGGTATACTACAGTCCCATGGCGCTTATGGGCATGGGACTGTAGTATACTATAGCGGTGTACACTAAGCGCGTAGTGGCTTAGAGCGGCAGGCGGCAGGGGGCTGTAGTGTACAGCGCGATGGTATACTACAGTCCCATGGCGCTTATGGGCATGGGACTGTAGTATACTATAGCGGTGTACACTACAGTATTATGGGCTTCTGTGGCTTGGTTGGGGGTGGGTGTGCGGACATGGGGGGGCTGTGCGGACATGGGGGGGGGGGCCTGTGCGGACATGGGGGGGGGGCCTGTGCGGACATGGGGGGGGGGCCTGTGCGGACATGGGGGGGGGGGCCTGTGCGGACATGGGGGGCCTGTTTGGACCTGGGGGAGGCTGTGCGGACATTGGGGTGGCGAGTTGCGGGGAGCGGAGGCGGCTGTGCCGCCTCCGCTCCATGGTCCCCGGGGAGCGAGTTGCGGCTCAGGCAGCGACTCGCAATGGCCTCGCGGCCATTGCTCGCGCTACCTGAGCGGTAAATCGCTAAGGTTATGGCCGAGCCTGTGGATCGATTTTGGGCCAGCGGCTCGCAATGGCCTCGCGGCCATTGCTCGCGCAGCATTGGGCGCTTCGCGCCCAATGTTAAATTCGTATCCACATGACGACATCGGAAAGTGCGCGCGGAGGGGCGCTTTTCCGATTCGCGATTATATAATAGATATATATATTGTGTATTAATATATATATATATATATATATATATATATATATATATAGATATATATATATATATATATATGTATATATATACACATTATAATAAATTGCAGGCCGATTGAAGGCTATTGAAGATTTGTTGGAGTGCTGCTGTCATTTTTTTGTATATATATATATATATATATATATATATTATATAATCGCGAATCGGAAAAGCGCCCCTCCGCGCGCACTTTCCGATGTCGTCATGTGGATACGAATTTAACATTGGGCGCGAAGCGCCCAATGCTGCGCGAGCAACGGCCGCGAGGCCATTGCGAGTCGCTGGCCCAGGGCGAGCAATGGCCGCGAAGCGGCCATTGTGAGCCGCTGGCCCAAAATCGATCCACAGGCTCGGCCATAACCTTAGCGATTTACCGCTCAGGTAGCGCGAGCAATGGCCGCGAGGCCATTGCGAGTCGCTGCCTGAGCCGCAACTCGCTCCCCGGGGACCATGGAGCGGAGGCGGCACAGCCGCCTCCGCTCCCCGCAACTCGCCACCCCAATGTCCGCACAGCCTCCCCCAGGTCCAAACAGGCCCCCCATGTCCGCACAGGCCCCCCCCCCCCATGTCCGCACAGGCCCCCCCCCCCATATCCGCACAGGCCCCCCCCCATGTCCGCACAGGCCCCCCCTCCCACATGTCCCACAGGCCCCCCCCCATGTCCGCACAGCCCCCCCCCATGTCCGCACAGCCCCCATGTCGCACCCACACCCAACAAGCCACAGAAGCCCATAATACTGTAGTGTACACCGCTATAGTATACTACAGTCCCATGCCCATAAGCGCCATGGGACTGTAGTATACCATCGCGCTGTACACTACAGCCCCCTGCCGCCTGCCGCTCTAAGTGCTTAGTGTACACCGCTATAGTATACTACAGTCCCATGCCCATAAGCGCCATGGGACTGTAGTATACCATCGCGCTGTACACTACAGCCCCCTGCCGCCGCACCCCTACACGCTAAGCCCCGACCGCCCATACTACTGTAGTGTACACCGCTATAGTATACTACAGTCCCATGCCCATAAGCGCCATGGGACTGTAGTATACCATCGCGCTGTACACTACAGCCCCCTGCCGCCGCACCCCTACACGCTAAGCCCCGACCACCTAACCCCCGACCCGCAGCATACTAAGCCCCCGCCGATACCTCCTAAGCCCCGCCGTCTACCCCCTAAGCCACCGCCGCCCTTAAGCTCCTACCCCCTAAGCCCCGCAGCAGCCCCTAAGCCCCTACCCCCTAAGCCCCGTAGCATCCTAGGCCCCCGCCGATACCCCCTAAGCCATGCCGCCTACCCCCTAAGCCCCTCCCCCCTAACCCCCGTAGCATCCTAGGCCCCCGCCGATACCCCCTAAGTCCGCCGCACCCGTACACGCTAAGCCCCGACCACCTAATTCCCGACCCGCAGCATCCTAAGCCCCCGCCGATACCCCCTAAGCCTCGCCGTCTACCCCCTGCCCCTATCGCTAAAGCCCTACACCCTAAGCCCCCAAAGTCCCCTAACCTAACGCCGCTCTCACCTAAGGCCCTACACCCGAAGCCCCCGCCGTCCCCTAACCTAACGTCCCCGTCTTTCACTTACATGCCTTCAAGTCATCTGATCGTCCGTCCGGCCAGGCGTCCTCTTCCTCCGGCCCCGGGGGTCTTCTCTCTTCCTTCCGCCATCTCCGCCTCTTCGTCCGGCCCCGGGATCTTCTGTCTTCTTTTCGCAAACTTCCATCTCCGACGTCCTCTTCCTTCTCATTAACATAGAATGGACGAAAAATCCGCCATTCTACCTTAATGAGATCTGAGGCCCTCTTCTGATTGGTCGCTGTATACTGCCCTCAGCCAATCAGAAGAGCCCCTCATTTATTTATTATTTTTTAATTATTTTTTAATTATTTTTTTTATTATTTAATTTATTTTTTTTTTTTAAGTCAGACTGAGACACAGTTCTCATTCAGGTCCGCCTTTTTTTTTTTTTTAAATTATTATTTTTATTTAATTATTTATTATTTTTTATTTATTTATTTTATTCTTTTTTAATTATTTTTAAATCATTTTTTTTATTATTGAGACACAGTTCTCATTCCAGTCCGCCTTTTTTTTTTTTTTAATTATTATTTTTATTTAATTATTTATTATTTTTTATTAATTTTTTTTATTATTTTTTAATTATTTTTAAATCATTATTTTTATTATTTAATTTATTTATTTTTTTACTTGCGACAGTGAGACACAGTTCTCATTCCGGTCCGCCTTTTTTTTTCCCATTGACATACATTAGCGGTGTGTCGGCGATTTTATGGCCGTCCACCTGGTTCTATTTGTCGGCCCTAAAATCGCGGACACACCGCTAATGCATCTCTATGGGCAGTCAGCTCGATTTCGTATTGAACGCCGACCAATCAGAATTCGAGCTGTGACTGCCCATAGAGATGCATTAGCGGTGTGTCCGCGATTTTAGGGCCGACACATAGAACCAGGTGGCCGGCCATAAAATCGCCGACACACCGCTAATGTATGTCAATGGGAAAAAAAAAGGCGGACCGGAATGAGAACTGTGTCTCACTGTCGCAAGTAAAAAAATAAATAAATTAAATAATAAAAATAATGATTTAAAAATAATTAAAAAATAATAAAAAAAATTAATAAAAAATAATAAATAATTAAATAAAAATAATAATTAAAAAAAAACAAAAAGGCGGACCAGAATGAGAACTGTGTCTCAGTCTGACTTAAAATAAATAAATAAATTAAATAATAAAAATAATGATTTAAAAATAATTAAAAATTAATAAAAAAAATTAATAAAAAATAATAAATAATTAAATAAAAATAATAATTAAAAAAAAAAAAAAGGCGGACCGGAATGAGAACTGTGTCTCAGTCTGACTTAAAAAAAATAAATAAATTAAATAATAAAAATAATGATTTAAAAATAATTAAAAATTAATAAAAAAAATAAATAAAAAATAATAAATAATTAAATAAAAATAATAAATAAAAAAAACATAAAAAGGCGGACCACAATGAGAACTGTCTCTCAGTCTGACTTAAAAAAAAAATAAATTAAATAATAAAAAAAATTATTTAAAAATAATTAAAAAATAATAAACAAATAATTAAAAAATAATAAATAATTAAATAAAAATAATAATTAAACAAAAATAAAAAGGCGGACCAGAATGAGAACTGTGTCTCAGTCTGACTTAAAAAAAATAAATAAATTAAATAATAAAAAAAATTATTTAAAAATAATTAAAAAATAATAAATAACAAAAAAAAAAAAATAATAAATAATTAAATAAAAATAATAATTAAAAAAAAAAAAAAAAAGGCGGACCTGAATGGAGACTCTTTGGAAAGAGTGTCCATTCAACGCCCAATCAGCACTCACGTTACGCCCCCCCGCCATTTTGTGCTTTCAAACGCCCAATCAGCACTCACTTTACGCCCCCCCCGCCATTTTGTGGTTTCAAATTTCACAGCCCAGTTTATAAGGCGCGAAATTTGAAATCACAAATCATTTCGCCTACCCGCTACCTCGAAGACGGACTGCCGGATTCCGAGGCCGCAAGAAGACTCGCTTCTGGATTTACCGAAGCAAGCTTCAAGACGACCGCTACTACCCTACAGCTAAGATATCCTTTCTGAGCTTAAAACCTTTCTTTTATTTTACCTTTTTTACCGCTCCCCAGCCCACACACTACCACTACCGCCGCCGCTCCCCAGCCCTCACAGCACCGCTCCCGCAACCGCCGCTGCTGCTCCCCAGCCCCGATTATGTCCGCACAGCCCCACCCCCCCGCCAATAGCTACCCCGGGACCATGGAGCGAGTCGCTGCCTGAGCCGCAACTCGCTCCCCCATGTCCACACACCCGCCGCCGCCGCCATGTCCGCACACCCGCCGCCGCCGCCATGTCCGCACACCCGCCGCCGCCGCATGTCCGCACACCCCCGCCCCTCCATGTCCGCACACCCGCCGCCGCCGCCATGTCCGCACACCCGCCGCCATGTCCGCACACCCACCGCCATGTCCGCACACCCCCGCCCGCCATGTCCGCACACCCGCCGCCATGTCCGCACACCCGCCGCCATGTCCGCACACCCGCCGCCATGTCCGCACACCCGCCGCCATGTCCGCACACCCGCCTCCATGTCCGCCACCCCGCCCGCCGCCGCCGCCATGTCCGCACACCCGCCCCGCCACCGCCATGTCCGCACACCCGCCGCCGCCGCCGCCGCCATGTCCGCACACCCGCCGCCATGTCCGCACACCCGCCACCATGTCTGCACACCCCGCCGCCATGTCCGCACACCCGCCGCCATGTCCGCACACCCGCCGCCATGTCCGCACACCCGCCGCCATGTCCGCACACACGCCGCCATGTCCGCACACCCGCCGCCATGTCCGCACACCCGCCGCCATGTCCGCACACCCGCCGCCATGTCCGCACACCCGCCGCCGCCGCCATGTCCGCACACCCGCCGCCGCCGCCATGTCCGCACACCCGCCGCCATGTCCGCACACCCCCGCCATGTTCGCACACCCGCCGCCATGTCCGCACACCGCCGCCATGTCCGCACACCCGCCGCCATGTCCGCACACCCGCCGCCATGTCCGCACACCCGCCGCCATGTCCGCACACCCGCCGCCATGTCCGCACACCCGCCGCCGCCGCCATGTCCGTACACCCGCCGCCATGTCCGCACACCCGCCGCCATGTCCGCACACCCGCCGCCATGTCCGCACACCCGCCGCCATGTCCGCACACCCGCCGCCATGTCCGCACACCCGCCTCCATGTCCGCACACCCGCCGCTGCCGCCGCCATGTCCGCACACCCGCCGCCGCCACCGCCATGTCCGCACACCGCCGCCGCCGCCGCCGCCATGTCCGCACACCCGCCGCCATGTCCCACACCCGCCACCATGTCTGCACACCCGCCGCCATGTCCGCACACCCGCTGCCATGTCCGCACACCCGCCGCCATGTCCCGCACACACGCCGCCATGTCCGCACACACGCCGCCATGTCCGCACACCCGCCGCCATGTCCGCACACCCGCCGCCATGTCCGCACACCCGCCGCCGCCGCCATGTCCGCACACCCGCCGCCATGTCCGCACACCCGCCGCCGCCGCCATGTCCGCACACCCGCCGCCGCCGCCATGTCCGCACACCCGCCGCCATGTCCACACACCCGCCGCCATGTCCGCACACCCGCCGCCATGTCCGCACACCCGCCGCCATGTCCGCACACCGCCGCCATGTCCGCACACCCGCCGCCATGTCCGCACACCCGCCGCCATGTCCGCACAACCCGCCGCCATGTCCGCACACCCGCCGCCATGTCCGCACACACGCCCGCCGCCGCCATGTCCGCACACCCGCCGCCATGTCCGCACACCCGCCGCCGCCGCCATGTCCGCACACCCGCCGCCGCCCGCCGCCATGTCCGCACACCCGCCGCCATGTCCGCACACCCGCCGCCATGTCCGCACACCCGCCGCCATGTCCGCACACCCGCCGCCATGTCCGCACACCCGCCGCCATGTCCGCACACCCGCCGCCATGTCCGCACACCCGCCGCCATGTCCGCACATCCGCCGCCATGTCCGCACACCCGCCGCCGCCGCCATGTCCGCACACCCGCCGCCGCCGCCATGTCCGCACACCCGCTCCCGCCGCTGTCCCCTGCCCCTCTCGCTAAAGCCCTAAACCCTAACCCCCCCGCCGTCCCCTAACCTAACGCCGCTGTCACCTAAGGCCCTACACCCGAAGCCCCCGCCGTCCCCTAACCTAACGCCGCTGTCACCTAAGGCCCTACACCCGAAGCCCCCGCCGTCCCCTAACCTAACGCCGCTGTCACCTAAGGCCCTACACCCGAAGCCCCCCGCCGTCCCCTAACCTAACGCCGCTGTCACCTAAGGCCCTACACCCGAAGCCCCCGCCGTCCCCTAACCTAACGTCCCCGTCGATCACTTACATGCCTTCAAGTCATCTGATCGTCCGTCCGATCCACAAGTCCTCCGTCCGGCCAGGCGTCCTCTTCCTCCGGCCCCGGGGCTCTTCTCTCTTCTTTCCGCCATCTCCGCCTCTTCGTCCGGCCCCGGGGATCTTCTGTCTTCTTTTCGCTAACTTCCACCTCCGACGTCCTCTTCCTCTTCTGATTGGTCGCTGTATACTGCCCTCAGCCAATCAGAAGAGCCCCTCTTTTTTTATTATTTTTAAATTATTTTTAAATCATTTTTTTTATTATTTAATTTATTTATTTTTTTGAAGTCAGACTGAGACACAGTTCTCATTCCGGTCCGCCTTTTTTTTTTTTTTAAATATTATTTTTATTTAATTATTTATTATTTTTTATTAATTTTTTTTATTATTTTTTAATTATTTTAAATCATTATTTTTATTATTTAATTTATTTATTTTTTTACTTGCGACAGTGAGACACAGTTCTCATTCCGGTCCGCCTTTTTTTTTTCCCATTGACATACATATAGCGGTGTGTCGGCGATTTTATGGCCGCCCACCTGGTTCTATTTCTCGGCCTTAACATCGCGGACACACCGCTAATGCATCTCTATGGGCAGTCAGCCCGATTTCGGATTGAACGTCGACCAATCAGAATTCGAGCTGACTGCCCATAGAGATGCATTAGCGGTGTGTCCGCGATGTTAAGGCCGAGAAATAGAACCAGGTGGGCGGCCATAAAATCGCCGACACACCGCTAATGTATGTCAATGGAAAAAAAAAGGCGGACCGCAATGAGAACTGTGTCTCACGCGCAAGTAAAAAAATAAATAAATTTAATAATAAAAAAAATAATTTAAAAATAATTAAAAAATAATAAAAAAAATAAATAAAAAATAATAAATAATTAAATAAAAATAATAATTAAAAAAAAATTTAAAATAAAAAAATAATTTAATAATACAAAAAAAATTTAAAAATTACAAAAAAAAAATTACAAAAATAATTAAAAAAAAAAAATAATACTAATGATATTACTGTT
>JARQOC010003300.1:0-17354 GCA_033576535.1 Allobates femoralis | reverse complement strand
ATTCTTTTCCACGATGTCAAGGTCTTTACACGGGTCACTGGTTGCTGAGGAGATCTGCCTGTTTGACAGTTCAGCAGCGACCACACAGCAATGTTCCAGCGATCCCGGCCAGGTCGGATCATTGGTGGGATCGCTGGAACATTGCTACGTGTAATGGGGCCCTAAGTCTCCTTCCAGAGCCTGTAAGTCAGTGGATACAGTGAAAGACTACTTATTCTGCTGTTGAGAAATTTAGATCCAAAGCAGTGTAATGCAACAAGACTCCTGATTGACAATTTTGTTTCCACATGTAATTGAAGCAAACATTTTGACAGGATGTGCCAAATGAGAGGATGTTTTCATTCCAACAATTCCACTCATTCCAACTGATTTGCCTTTGGAGTTTAAATGCCTCCTTTTTCCAGTTCAACCGGCATTTGCAATGTCCATTAACAAGGCTCAGGGACAGACCTTTAAAGTAGCAGGAACTGATTTGCAATCTCCATGCTTTTCTCATGTTCAACTTTACATGGCCTGTTCAACTGTTGGAACTGACAAAAACTAGGGATGAGCGAGTATACTCGCTACTATTCGGAACTCGCAGAATAGTAGCGGTATTCGGGTACTCGCTTCTCTACGAGTATCTTATGATTAGTCGGGAGTAGCGATAAGTCCGATTACTTTCGCAATGTATCTATAGATACACTGCGAAAGTACCCTAAAAGTGAATAAAAGTTGTTAAAAATAATAAAATTACATACTCACCTGTTCGACGCCTGCACCAGGAAGTCCCAGAAGACCTGCGATCACCGGACAAGTATCTGTGACTTCCAGCCAATCAGATGGCCGGTAGCAATCTGGCCAATCAGATGGCGACATGTCACAACCACGTGATCGCTACCGGCCACCTGATTGGCCAGATTGCAAGGTCCTGGCAGTACACCTAGGACCTTGCAATCTGGCCAATCAGGTGGCCGCTAGCAATCACGTGGTTGTGACGTGTCGCCATCTGATTGGCCAGATCGCTACCGGCCATCTGATTGGCTGGAAGTCACAGGTCCTTGTCCGGTGATCGCAGGTCTTCTGGGACGGTCCCGATGCAGGCGTCGAACAGGTGAGTATGTAATTTTATTATTTTTAACAACTTTTATTCCGTTTTTTTTCTAATGGGCGCCTATGGCAACAGGATCCGGTACCGCAAGGTGCATGAATGTACCTTGCGGTACCGCATCCGGTTTTTGGTGCCACAATTTTTTCTCATTGCAGATCATTACTTGATCCAGATCTGCAATGTGATGCCAAATGTGAAGGCACACGGTAATACCAGATGATGCGGTTACCGGATTGTGCCTTCCAAATGTGACCCCAACCTAACCCACTCTATTTTGTTATAGCTAAGAATAACAATTTATAACATTTTTGTATAGTTAGTATCACTTTTTCCTGAAATGAATGAGAATGGAGAGTAATATACTATGCTATTTGAATTTTCTTGCGTCTGTGTATCTGGATTCAACTATTTGTATTCTGCAAAAACAGCCAAATGTAATGCGTAACTAAATGAATCCACAAACACTTCTAGTGTTCTTGAACATGTCAATGAATTGATGAAATGCACCAACAGAGAAAATGTAATGCAAATCAATTGCACACACAAGAGTATTTATTATGTTTCCAAGGAAATGAGAAAGTGGGTCTTGCTTGTAATACAAAATCAGCAGTATCTTATCTGAAAAAACATTAAATGCTATTGAATAAAGCAGCAATACTTTTTGGATACTAGGTTCAGTCCAGGTCCTGCAGTAACAGGGCAATTAGGTTTTTTGTATATCTTATTGTAGGGGTGGACAGTGATGCATGACAGTGATGCGAGTGCTGGGCATTTTTACTGTGAGTGTGGTGCGAGTGTGGTGCGTGTGTGCATGGCTGTATGCATGTGAGTGTTCTGCGAGTGTGCTGTATGAGTGCATATGTGGTGCATGTGAGTGTGATACTGTCGGCAGTCCTGAAGCAAACTGCAGGACCGCAGACAGCATTTGCTGGTGAATTTAATCTCTGCAGCTCTCAAAGCCGCAGAGTTTGAAATTGACGGTTATCCGGTACAGTAACCAATCATCTTGCACTGCTGTGACAGCAACGGTGCAAGATGATAAGTTAAAATACAGCTGCTGTGGGAATTTTTAAAAATCCCGGGGTTTAGCAGCATATTAACTCCATCTGCAGCCTCTGTGCAGCATGTCAGCACAAAGGCTGCAGATGCGGCTAATAACCTGGTGTTTGAAGGGTTAAGACGATGTTGCTGTGGTGGCAGCTTGTGTCCAGTGAGTGTCTACATTCCCTGGACTTATGCTGACAACACACCCTGGCTGTTCAGGGGTTAATACATTGTTTAATTCAAAGCTGGCAATTGTCAGATTTTATAAAATCACTTTAATTTGCGTACAGTACATTGGCGCAGTCTCCTGTCAGGAGCTGTTTAAGATGCTGTATGCAATTTGTGTACAGTACATTGGCGCAGTCTCCTGTCAGGAGCTGTTTAAGATGCTGTATGCAATTTGTGTACAGTACATTGGTGCAGTCTCCTGTCAGGAGCTGTCCGAGGTCCTGTACGCAATTTGCGTACAGCGTCTCGGACAGCTCCTGATAGGAGACTGCACCAATGTACTGTATGCAGTACCGCCGCCGGCATATAAAGTGAATTTATAATACCCGACAATTGCCGGCTTTGAATTAAACAATGTATTAACCCGTGCACAGCCAGAACACTCCCTGGACACAAGCCGCCACCACAGCAACATCGTCTTAACCCTTCAAACACCGGGTTATTAGCCGCATATGCAGCCTCTGTGCTGACATGCCGCACAGAGGCTACAGATGGGGTTAATATGATGCTAAACCCCGGGATTTTAAAAAATTCCCACAGCAGCTGTATTTTAACTTATCATCTTGCACCGTTGCTATCACAGACAAACAGACGAGAAGGAGAAGAGTCTCCACACTTGAAAGAATTACGGCCTGCGCTAAATTGAATCCTAACAACACAGGCATCATGTTGCAAATAGTGCTGCAAGAAGGCGCTCATGTGTCTGATGCATCCATGAAGGTCAAGTCCTTGTTGTGGTGGTGGTGTAACAATCGAGTTTCCTCCCTCTGTCATCTCCCGCCAGCCTCGGACAACAGAAAGGGAATTATTTATTCTTCATCTCTTGACTGTTCTGTGCCATCACCTCTTCATCATCACTCTCCTCCATTTGTTCCACAAGTCCTTAAACCCCCAGAGCTAGATGGCGCACATCACGGGACACACACAGGAGAGGTGAGGATCTTTTTTTATTATTTTTAACCTTTGTTTCTCTTCCGCAATGTACAGTGCCTACAAGTAGTATTCAACCCCCTGCAGATTTAGCTGGTTGACACATGCGGAATTAACTTGGCATTGTGACATTTGGACTGTAGATCAGCCTGGAAGTGGGAAATGCAGTGCCACAAAAAAATTTTTTTTTTTTTTTCTTTTTTTTTTTTTTAAAGCGTTAAAAGTTAATTCAGAGGGTCATTTATTATTCAACCCCTCAAACCACCAGAATTCTGTTTGGTCCCCCTAAAGTATTAAGAAGTAGTTCAGGCACAAAGAACAATGAGCTTCACATGTGTGGATTAATTATCTCTTTTGCCAGCCTTTTCTGACTATTTAAGACCCTCCCCAAACTTGTGAACAGCACTCATACATGGTCAACATGGGAAAGACAAAGGAGCATTCCAAGGCCATCAGTGACAAGATCGTGGAGGGTCACAAGGCTGGCAAGGGGTACAAAACCCTTTCCAAGGAGTTGGGCCTACCTGTCTCCACTGTTGGGAGCATCATCCGGAAGTGGAAGGCTTATGGAACTACTGTTAGCCTTCCACGGCCTGGACAGCCTTTGAAAGTTTTCCTCCCGTGCCGAGGCCAGGCCTGTCCGAAGAGTCAAGGCTAACCCAAGGACAACAAGGAAGGAGCTCCGGGAAGATCTCATGGCAGTGGGGACATTGGTTTCAGTCAATACCATAAGTAACGTACTCCACCGCAATGGTCTCCGTTCCAGACGAGCCCGTAAGGTCCTTTACTTTCAAAGCGTCATGTCAAGGCTCGTCTACAGTTTGCTCATGATCACTTGGAGGACTCTGAGACAGACTGGTTCAAGGTTCTATGGTCTGATGAGACCAAGATCGAGATCTTTGGTGCCAACCACACACGTGACGTTTGTAGACTGGATGGCACTGCATACGACCCCAAGAATACCAATCCCTACAGTCAAGCATGGTGGTGGCAGCATCATGCTGTGGGGCTGTTTCTCAGCCAAGGGGCCTGGCCATCTGGTCCGCATCCATGGGAAGATGGATAGCATGGCCTACCTGGAGATTTTGGCCAAGAACCTCCGCTCCTCCATCAAGGATCTTAAGATGGGTCATAATTTCATCTTCCAACAAGACAACGACCCAAAGCACACAGCCAAGAAAACCAAGGCCTGGTTCAAGAGGGAAAAAATCAAGGTGTTGGAGTGGCCTAGTCAGTCTCCTGACCTTAACCCAATTGAAAACTTGTGGAAGCAGCTCAAGGTTAAAGTCCACATGAGACACCCAAAGAACCTAGATAACTTGGAGAAGATCTGCATGGAGGAGTGGGCCAAGATAACTCCAGAGACCTGTGCCGGCCTGATCAGGTCTTATAAAAGACGATTATTAGCTGTAATTGCAAACAAGGGTTATTCCACAAAATATTAAACATAGGGGTTGAATAATAATTGACCCACACTTTTATGTTTAAAATTTATAAAAATTCAACTGAGCAACATAACTTTTTGGTTTGTAAGATTTATGCTTCTGTTAATAAATCCTACTCTCGTTTGCAGTTTGAAGGCTCTAACTTATTTACATCTTATCAAACCACCTAAATCTGCAGGGGGTTGAATACTACTTGTAGGCACTGTATGTATATATATTGCAAAAGTGAAATTAGAAGCTAAAGAGAGAGTTTTAGGGCCCTTTCACATCAGCGTTTTTTTAAATTTGCGGCAGATGCGGTGAAAAAACCGCATCTGCCGCAACTGCCGCATAACGGTTCCACTTGCGGCACGGTTGCGGTTTTTTCCATAGGAAGTATAGGGGCACTTGCGGCAGATGCGGCAAGTGCGGTATTGCACTTGCGGCAGGTGCGGCAGAGAAAAAAACCGCGGCTTACTGCGGTTTTTTTCTCTGCCGCACCTGCCGCAAGTGCAATACCGCACTTGCCGCATCTGCCGCAAGTCCCCCTATACTTCCTATGGAAAAAACCGCAACCGTGCCGCAAGTGGAACCGTTATGCGGCAGTTGCGGCAGATGCGGTTTTTTCACCGCATCTGCCGCAAATTTAAAAAAACGCTGATGTGAAAGGGCCCTTAGTGTACTGAAGTACACTAAAATTGGGTCTGGGAAATGATTCTGTTTTTTCCCGGGCCCGGGCACCATAAGCACCCATGTTAATTGCCGCAGACCTTGCCGGATTTGATTGTGTCCGATTTGGTCCGCTGTGCCCAAAATTGGAGCAGTCTCCGATTCTGGGTACGGCAAAAAATCGGACACAATCGGATCCGACTCAAATTGGATGGCAATAGAGCACCAGCGTCAGCACCAGAAGTGAGTACAAGTGTTTTCATGTTAATGGAAGCAAATACTCAGATTGAGAAGGCAAGTTCCAAGTAGTAGACAACCCTTTTTAGAAGTTGCTAATAAATTAATACATGAGTAAAACTCTCGTTTATCGGTTATGTTATGTACCATGAATGGAAATAGTTCATTGTTTGTTTTTTGTGCTATGTCCTCTTCCCTATTCCTGTAGCCCTATGATGTCAGCCTTGCTTCTCCCTTCTTCCACATGAGTGTTTCTTCTGCCATCTTTGAATCTACATGTTATGCTGCTCTCTCCAGAATCACTCTTTCTACCTACTGCATTATACTTTAATACAATATTTGAGCGAAAATGTTCTCCATTTCTCCTGGACTCTTACTTTAGGTTGGTGTGGTTGAGTTGGAACTATATGGGGATGCTTGCATGTGATCCTTGACTCTGCCTTATCCTTCAAAACACACATTCAAGCTCTCGCAACCTTCTGCCACCTCCAACTCAAAAATATTTCCAGAATCCATCCCTTCCTCAACCCTCTATCTACTAAACTACTAGTGCACGCCCTCATCATCTCCTGTTTTGACTACTGCAACCTCCTCCTCTGTGGCCTCCCTCCTAACACTTTTGCACCTCTCCAATCTGTCCTTAACTCTGCTGCCCAACTAATCCACCTCTCTACTTGCTGCTCCTCCACTTCTCCCCTCTTCAAATACCTCCACTCGCTCCAAATCCCCCAGCATATCCAATTCAAACTACTAACACTGATTTACAAAGCCGTCCATAATCTGTCCCCCAACATACCTCTGAACTAATATCCCGATATCATCCAACTTGTAATCTTTGCCTGCGCACAGATCACATATGGCAGTGAATGGGTGCGCACGGTCCTGCGCAGTCAAGCGCAGCACCGTGTGCTCCCATTATAAAGATAGGGGCTTGCGGTTCTGCGGTCACATTGCGGATCCCCTTCGCAGAACGCTGCGGAGGGGAACACAAATGTGAAGGTAGCCTTAGTTTGTTCATTGTATTTTTAACTTGTTTGTATGTAACCCTTTCTCATGTACAGCACCATGGAATTAATGGTGCTCTATAAATAAATAAATAAATAATAATAATAATGTGAGTGCAATAGTCAATATGAATCGGAATTGATACTTCAGGCACTAGGTACTTGCACTGCACTGAACAGCCAGAATAGGTTAAACTTATACTTTGTGCTGTACAAAAGATCACTGCTGTCTGAAGCACATCATCCTGTGCAAACTCACTGTGCATTGCTAAGAACATTGGTACTAAGCAATCTATTGAGCATTGGAAGTGTGATGTTCCTATGTAAACACGCTATTCAATTATTTCTAATTGTTGCTGATTGTCCTGTATTCTGTTCTGCCAGTAATTAGGTGTAAACGCACTTTAACACCTGTCATATAAAAGATTAACAATATTGGATTAGCAGTGTGATTTTTTGGTGAAGTGGCACTTTTCTAAAAACTATCATCCCACTAAGGCTGGGGTCACACTTGTTAAGGTAATTTGCGGTTCCCGCATCCAGATCCAAATGCGGTAACCGCAATTGCCTTCAGACACATTTTTGTGTCCAAACCTGTTCTTTAAACCGCAATGCGGTAACCGGATTGGTCCTGGTGTGTAATCCGGAGCAATCTGGTTACCGTATGCATTCTTCATCCCTGCTGCCCCAGGGATGAACAAAGGGTTATATGTTAATAATAGCTGTGGGCAACATGTCTCTAGGGGGTGCCCACCCCCCCTAGAGACATGCTGTCCACTCAGGTGGGCATTTGAGGGGTTAATATGTGTGCTTATAGTAATGCCGACTATTGTCAGCTTTTTCAATTTTATGAATGAATACAGCGGCACCTGACAGTAGAGGAGATACTGTACATAATGTACGTACTGTATCAGCCCCTGTCCTTGGTCCTGAAATTTGCAACATTAGGTCTATGGCGGTGCGCTGCCCATAGAATAGTCGGCATTACTATAAGCACACATATTAACCCCTCAAATGCCACACCAGCATGTCTCTATGGGGGGTGGGCACGGCCTAGAGACATGTTGCTCACAGCTATTATTAACATTTAACTCTTTGTTCATCCCTGCTGCAGCAGGGATAAACAAAGCACACGGCTGCCGCAGACATTCACATATGCCTTGTGGCAGCCGCATGGGCTCCCATAGGAGCCCATTATAGCAATCTGCCTCCGGTTTCCCTAACTGCTGTGAAAACTGCAGCCTGCATGATTTTTACCGCAGGCTGCAGATCCGCAAGCGGTAACCGGATTGCATGTAGTGCAATCCGGTTACTATAATGGGCTCCTATGGGGAGCGGTTCCTGATCCGGTTTTGAGCTTTTAAACAACTCAAAACCGGATCAGGATCTTAAAATTTTACCACATATGTGACCCTAGCCTTAGGCTAGGGTCACACTTGAGACATTGCAGCGCTAAAAGCTACCATTTTTTCCCAATTCCAAATTGTGGAAAACGGTAGCATTGACATTTCCATAGGCTCCCATGCAAAAAACGCATGGTCAACTTTTGACGCTATGCGTTTTTGCTAAAGCCCCCAAAAACGTGATAAGCTACGTCTTTGGGGGCGTTTGCAAAAAACGCATGCATTTTTTTAACATGGGAGCCTATGATAAACCCATGCGTTACCGGTAGTGTTAAAATGGCATAAAAATGGCAACAGAAAAAAGCTAGAACCATTAACGCTGACCTAAAAAAAACAGCCTCCCAAGTGTGACCCTAGCCTAAAGGTTAGTTGGCTGTCCACTTTTCTGCCATGTAAGGCTGGTTTCACACTACCGTATTTTGACATCAGTGTGAGTGCATCACAGACTGGATGCACCCGCATCCATTTTCGGCCCCACTGACTTTCAATGGTGCTGGAGACAGTTGTGCCCAGTTCGCCCTAAGTCCGGGTGGATGCAGGTGTTCACAGATTTTTCACGATGACAAAATCTGCATCTTGTTATGATTTTGTCTCTGTGAAAAAAAACGTGAACCCCTAGATCCATGGCTAAAATCTCAACAGGGGTCTAAGAGTCATGGAGTGATCCGGACTACAGATCCTGGTGGATCCAGATTTCCGGTCCATGCTCAATGTTCTGCCCGTGTGCAAAATGCACTTCTAACCGCCGGATCCCTGTAAAATCTGTAATCATATGCTCCCGCGCGGTGTGCGGTTGCATCCAGTTGCATCATTGCGGGGGAATCCCAGGGCATGCAGGCTTTTCCTAAAAAAACGGCTGTGTGAAACCAGCCTAAACTAGTCTGGAATTCATCTCTCCTAGTGATCAATAATTACAATGAAAATAAAAGCTCCGGATATTTGGAAACATTAGTCAAAACATTTCATAAACACAGGAAAATGTGAAAAAAGAGAACAAAAATCCTATAATTAGTGCTCAATTTGTTATGCAACATTCTATCCTTGCAATCAACTAATGAATTTTCTCAATTTTGCAGGCTGCGGCTAATCCTTCTGGCATGATACAATAGGTACAACTTTTGCATAAATCAGGTTGTTGATTATCATTTAGTATCAGATTGTTTCCCAACAATAACAGAAGAAGGTCCTTGATACATTATATAAAATGTGATGAATTATCACCAATGACATCCATGTGGTCAAGAGCATTGGACGAGTTGTAGACTGCCTTATATTGAACATGTAGGAAGCAGAAATGTGTTTTATTTCGCGGATGAAAAATTCCAAGTGAGATGTCCCTGTGTTGAAGGTAAGAGCTCTCATGTCCTGGCCGTTCATGCATCATCATCATGTTCCATGTTCTTTTCTTTCGGTGACTCAGTTGGTAACGTTGTCGGGCAGTTATAGTACATTGTGCATCTGGAATGGGACTGATTGTTTGACAGATCTATAAAAAAAAACAGCTGCGGTTTTATGTTTGATTGTGCACATTTGTATTCTAAAACATTGGATTATTTATCAAAGTCTTGACCGCTGGTAATCTGATGCTGTTTCCTGTATGAGGTTTGTAGCCAGAAGACTTTCATGAACATGTTCCAAATGATTTTTAGCAACGTTTCCATCTTGCTATCTCATAGTTAATAATTTGCTATACTTTAACTAAAAGTATGAAAAATATACATGTATATCTGTTACTGATTGCTTGCTGCATAGCACCAACATACTCCTCAACAGGGGCGGACATATCACTGGTGCAGGAACCGCTCCTCATAGAAGCCTATTATAAAAACTAGATTGCTGCGCTGCCCATAGATCTTACTGTATAAGCCTTCAGGACTTCAAACAGCGCACATACTATACCTACAATAGGTATAGTATGAGCGCTGCTCTCAGTGAAGCCGCCGGCTTCATTCATAAAAATGTACAGCAGCTGACAGGAGTCGGCTGCTGTACATAAGAGATAAAATCATTATATGCCCACCTGAGTGGGTGCTAGTTCTCTAGGGGGGGTGGGCACCCCCTAGAGACAGTATACACACATTTATTAATAAATTTACTACTTTTATAACACAGAGAACAGTTTGCTCATCCCTGCGGCAGCAGGGATGAGCAAACTATCCGGTAACCGGATTGCTCCGGATTACACATCCAGAGCAATCCGGTTACCGGATTGCGGCTTCAGCAATCCGGATCCCGGATTGAGGCTTGTCTGAAGCCAATTGCGTTCACCGCATGCGGATCTGGATGCGGTGAACGCAATTCCTGTATTAAATGTGGCTTTAGCCTAATTTGAACAGACCCGGTAGAAGAGAAGAAAAGCGGCACCGTGAGAGCGAGAGGTGAGTTTTTTTCCCCTTTAATAGGCTGTGGGAGAACGGAGGATAAAGGGGACATACAGTGGCACTGCTGTGAGCCCCCCTCTGCTGTGAGCCCCCAATGCTGTGTGGCCCCCACCACTGTGTGCCTCCCACCACTATGTGTACCCCACTGCTGTGTGCCCCCAAAACCCCATGCTCACTCCTCACATGCTCCTCAGTGCTGTACATCGAGGGCAATCATGTCATCCCAGGGCCCTTTTGCACATTATTGCCTTTAGTGTACTCATGAAGTGTAGAGACTATTATTTGGGATGCAAGGAGAAAATGTTGGCAAATAAAGTGAAAATCTGTAAACTACATGCAGATGATGTGGGTGGAATCGAATCCAGGACCCCAGTGCTACAACAATGTACAGCCCTGCATGTAAAATGTAAAAACAATGGCTAAATAATCACGTTTTTTTTATTCCTCTATAAGAAGAATAAACAATCCGGATTAAATCTAAAGCTCACCATATACATTAGGCTTTCTCCCCATATGCTGTTGTCATCATTTTGAAGCAGATCCAGTACTAAAATCCACTGGCTCTGTTACAAGTGGCGAGAAAGCAGATGAAACTGAAAACCAGTTTCCATGCATTTAACCATCTTTAATATATATGGACACTTTGGTTTCCACTTTGCATTAGTTTTTTTTTGTGTTGTGTTTGCAATTGTCTATTTTTACTGGAGGTGTCTCTGAACGCCCCCCATGTTCTGGATACGCGCACTGCAGTAAAAGGAGCAGTTTAGGATTGGCTTAACAGATGACTATCTTTTATGATTGTAACGCTTACAGGGTGAGTGTCCAGGAGTGGACTTGCTGGGTCTTACCACCAACCACCACTAGGAGGAACAGACTGGAGGCCTACCAAGTCTTCACTCGAGCCTCAGGTGCTAAGGGTAGGCTGTTGTTGGTAGGTAGTCACCAGGTGCAACCCCAGGGGATCTCAGTACCACAACAGCTGACTCCAGTGGTCGAGCTTACATGGACAAAGTCTCTAAGTAGATGCATCCTGAACAGCCGGTTTCTTACCTTTCACCTCCATAACAGACTGATTTCTTCTTTACAGTTTACTGTTGTATACCATATAGCATATACTATCTGCTCATAACTAGCTTTGATATATCTACACTTTATTATAACTACAAATAGTGCAACACATCACAATAGTACAGTTTCTTAATACACTCTATATAATAATAATAATAATAAAGCTTTATTTATATAGCGCCAACATATTCCGCAGCGCTTTACAATGTAGGGTACAGAAAATATACAGTAAGTAATTTAATATAATGTAATTTAATATAATGAAATCACAAACAGTTCAATTAAATCATCGATGTCCAGGGGGCACAGGTCTAAAGATCCACCCTCTTACAGGGGGAAGGTACCTTAAACACTCTGTACTTCTCAGCACTTCTCCGCACTTCCAGGTAGGGGGCATGGCCTAAGCATGTACCCACTAGGTCTATGACACAGACGCTGAGTCAGAAAGCATGAGGCAGGAGACAGGGCATGACTAAATGCTGCAGACCCACCGGAGCGGTGAGCACACCGTGGCCACCAGTCTCCATGCCATGGAGAAGCTGGAGCCATGTTGACGGGCCTTACAATGATCCATTTTTCATAGACTTCAAAGTTGAAAAAAAATATATTTTTCTTTCTGGATTCTTTTTGTTAATTGTGCATTTTTCATTTTTCATCCAATTAAAAACTGGGTTGCATCTGGATTTCAGTCAAACAGAAGAAATTTAGGATATCTTCTAGATATTTGAACTCCCCTAAGCAATCCCCTGCCAGTCACCTCTGTTTAATTTAGTGGTGTTAAATTCAAACCTCCCACCTCTTATCTTCCCACACACTAGACTGTCGGCCCATACCACTAACATCAGCTGACTTTGTTCTAATGTGTATGTAGGACATGCAACTCATTCAGATAAGCATATTATACATACATGTGCTGTCTGTGTTGTGTCTAATTTGAACATGTCAGCATAATGACCAATGGTATTTCATAGGGCTGTTCAGATGACGATTTTTAATGCTGTGTGAATAATCTCAGCAGGCGCTAGTTTCTTGAGTATATCATATGAAACTCATCTATTCAAATTTATGAGTGCAAAACAATCAGATCTCATATGAATTATCTGTATTCCATCTGATTTTATGGATATAATGCAGTGATCAACACAGGAAATTGTATTTCGTCTTTTACTTTTTATTTATTGCTGATATATAAAAACAGATGCCATATCTTAAAATAGGATACATTGATGACATAATTTGTCTTGTGAGCATCTGACGCAGCTTTAAGTTGTTTTCAGACATTGGGTACTTCACCAGGACTGCTTTATGTTGCCTCTGGTGCTATTTCCAATAGAGCCTGGGTAAAGCCTCTGGGACTGTATGGGGGATTCTTGGGTAATACGCCAAGGCCAGGATTCATCATTTGTGGAGGTTTATTAAAGGGAACCTGTCATCCCCCTGGTGCTTTCCAAAGTGAAAGCACTACTGATTGCAGCGTGTATGCTGCGTTTAGGGAAGGTGTGTACCATGTCTCTACTCCCCCTGTAACCTGATAAAAAGTTTAGAGTTAAGAGGTCTGAGGGGCTTATCTGATTATGCTGTGCTCGCTGCCAGCCCGGTCCTCCTCGACTCAGCCTGTGTGTTCTGCCTCCTCTTGTGTGGGTCTGCCCTCCTCTTTGGCTCCACACACAGACACACACACAGGCAGGAGGCGGGAAGGACCTCTGCATACAGGCTCCATTCAGTGCTGCTTTCACTTTGGAAAGCACCAGGGGGGAGACAGGTTCCCTTTAAGTCACTTCTTTTTGTTGTTTTGTATTCTTTCTCTTTTATTTTATGTCAAATACTTCAAAATGTCTCGCATTGATGAATTTTGCACAAAGTGAAAATTGTTCTTTATTTTTGTCTTTAACCTATTAGCCCCCAAAATGCAGCAACAATCTGCCATACATAAAATCACCCAGGGGAAAATGGAGTATATTTGTGATAATTTTTGCAAGTCTTTGAAAAGTCGCAAATCATGAATTAGGCAAGAATATGTGAAAACCCCAAACCCCACGCACAGTGACTAATTACATAAAAAAATTAAATAGATTTAAAAAAGGCTCATACGGGAAAATTAATATGGAGCAAAACACAAAAAAGGGGCTAAAAATTTCCAAAAACTAAAAGAAAAGAAAAAACTGCGCAAATGCAGTAATGAATCAGAACCATAATGTCTTTACAAATAATATTTCTTTAATGTAACACTTTTTATCAACATTTTTATTTAAAAGTACCTGAATCAATGTCATTCTAGTATACTCCATTAAATGACTCATATAAACCGGATGTGCTCTGTCCGATTTTTGATTGGATAGCTCAGAGATGGCACACTGATCCATCTTATTCAATAGGACAGTTTAGATGAATGACTTTTCTCTCTTTGACTGTCCCTGAGAAGAAAGATGCAGCATGATCTATAGTCCTCCGATTTATTCAATTCCATAGGTGAATAGAAAAAAAATTGGATCCCAGATAGGGATGGGCAAATCTACTCGTTACTACTCGCTACTCTGCGAGTAGTAGGGTACTCGGCCAACTCCTTACTCTGCGAGTTTCATTGCGATTACTCGCACAGTAACGAGTCCAATGAAAATCAATTGTAAATTCTATTCCTCTACTTCTTTGAACCGGATTGTCCCGGATTGACCCTGTCAGGTTCAATCAGGTACCATAGACATCAATGTTAAAACAAATTGGATTGTCCCAGTCCGGTTGAAGCTGGTTAACTTTAACATGACTGTCTATGGGACTGGATTGAACAGGACCGGTTCAATCTGGTTCAATCTGTTTTTTTTTTAACTATTCTTTAAAAGCCCGCGGCTTTTTGCTGCTGGCTTTTAAAGAATAAGGCTGCTTTCACATCAGCATTTTACGCTGATCGTGGCAGTTGCGTTGAAAAAACCGCAACTGCCGCGATTACCGCATAACGGCTGCAATTGCGGCACACTTGCGGCAAGCCCCATGCAATGTCTATGGGGCTTGCGGTAAGTGTGCGGCAGGTGCGGCAGGTGTGGCAAGTGCGGTTTCGGCACCTGCCGCAAGTGCCGAAACCGCACTTGCCGCACCTGCCGCAAGCCCTATAGACATTGTATGGGGCTTGCCGCAAGTGAACCGCAAGTGCGGCCGTTATGCGGTAATCGCAGCATTTGCGTTTTTTTCACCGCAACTGCCGCGATCAGTGTAAAACGCTGATGTGAAAGCAGCCTAAAATGGGGAATTGCAGGTTTTTCCTCTGCTGCCAGACCCCTTTATGGTGTCCAACAGCAGAGGAACCACTGCAATACTCGCTTCCCCATTCATTTACATTGGACTCGCTAGACTTGCAACGAGTAGCAAGTATCGGGATCCTACTCATTAGAGTCTAGCGAGTGAATAATTTAGTAATTTTTTTACATGCGATTTTATGTATTCAGATAAGATCACCGTTATTCACCAGTATACTAGGGCAACTCATCGAGTCCCATGGCCTCCAGTACCACCTCTACGCCGACGACACCCAAATCTACCTGTCCGGCCCTGACATCACCTCCCTACTCTCGAAAATCCCTCAATGCCTTTCCGCCATCTCATCCTTCTTCTCTGCCCGCTTCCTTAAACTCAACATGGACAAAACTGAATTCATAGTCTTCCCCCCAAGAAATTCCACCCCACCTCCCAACCTATCCATCTGCATCAACGACTGCGCCCTCTCCCCAGTCCCCCAAGCCAAGTGCCTCGGGGTAATCCTCGACTCCTCCCTATCCTTCAAACCCCACATCGAGGCCCTCACCACATCCCTCCGGCTCCAGCTCAAGAACATCTCACGGATCCGCTCCTTCCTCACCCACGACACCGCTAAAACACTCATCCATGCTCTTATCATCTCCCGCCTTGACTACTGCAACCTCCTTCTCAATGGCCTCCCGGCTAACTCCCTCACACCTCTCCAGTCTATCCTCAACTCCGCTGCCCGACTCATCTATATGTCCTCCCGCTACTCCCCTGTCTCCCCCCTCTGCCAAGCCCTTCACTGGCTCCCCGTCTCCAAGAGATCCCAATTCAAAACACTAACCATGACGTACAAAGCCATACACAACCTGGCCCCACCATACATCTCCGACCTGGTCTCCCGATACCTACCCTCACGCAACCTCCGCTCCTCCCAAGAACTCCTCCTCTGCTCCCCCCTCATCACCTCTTCACACAACCGAGTCCAGGACTTCTCCCGGGCATCTGCCTTACTCTGGAACTCCCTACCCGAACACGTCAGACACTCTCCTACCCTGAGTAACTTCAAGTGTCACCTGAAGACTCACCTGTTCCGTCAAGCCTACAACCTGCCATGAGACCCAGGCGAACGCCCCATACCTGACATTCCCCCATCCTACTGTATCCTAACCCGCCCCTCGTAGACTGTGAGCCCTCGTGGACAGGGTCCCTGCCCCTCCTGTACCTGTACGTCCTGATCGCCTAGATTTAGTGTACTTGTTCTTGTCTCCCTCATCCTCATGTAAAGCGCCATGGAACCCAATGGCGCTATATAAATAAATAATAATAATAATAATAATAATTATATGGAAAATAATAAAAAAAAAGAAGCCTGATTCCTAATCTGCAGGGCCTCAGCTTCCCCCGATAGCTGAAACCCTGGAGGGCGCTACAGGTTTTTTCCTTCCTCCCGTATTTAAATGGCAGAAAGGAATATACCCTTAACTGAAACTGCATTTATAGAATGCGGCAGTCGTTAACCGCTTCCCAACCCTTAACATAATACAACATCAAGGGTTGGGTCCCGGTGTTTGATGTGAGCTCTGGTGCAGCACTCACATTAAACATCTGACATCTCAGCTGAATTCATCAGCTGAGATGTCGGGCTTCCAGCACTGATCGGATTGGGGATCGGTGCTGTAATCCCCTTCGATCTTGCTCTCATTCAGTGACAGCAGTATCCAAAACAGCTGCGGCTGGATCGCGCTGTAACCTGTCTGTACCAGAGATTCTGTGATAATATCGCAAGATCTCTAGTGCTCACGTGATAGCGCAGGGTCATAGACTGCTTCCTGTGAGTGGTTGGCAAGCGCTGCCAACCACTCACAGAGCGCATTTGTGACAGGTCCCGATGTGCTGCAGTTCATCGGGACCTGTCACAAGCGATCAGCCTGTGCAGCAGGGTGCCTCCCTATAAGGCTGTGTAGAAAAACAGGAGACATACAAATTGTCATTTTTTTCATTATCTGGCAAAAAAGCAAAGAAAGGAGATTTTCCCTTTAATCTTTATTGTCTTAGTTGCACTGGATTCTCAATGAGCACCGTTTATTTTCCAGTTATTTTACATTACACTCGGCTGGCACGATGATTCTTTTGTAATAACTTTTACGATACAGTTGGCTTTTTTTCTGAATAGAAACACATTGAAATTTTCGCTAGAAAATATTACAATCACAGATGTTGATGTGTTGCAGATGGAGCTGTATGCAAAGAATTCAGATTGCAAAATGTATTTCTCCTGTCACAACGTGCGGCGGCTCCAGCAGTCATCATGACGCAGCCGTGCGCTGTTCTCTTGTATCTGGCCAGCAACAGTTTCAAGATTGAGGTGAGTCATCTGGGTTATTTTCGCTGCTAGAGAAATTACACTTATTGCGTTCATAGAAGAAAAAAAAAGAAAGAAGGCAGTGAAAATAAATCAAGAGATGCAACACACTCTGTCAACTGGGTATCTAGCTGGCTATCCGCACAACGAAAGGAATATAAAAACTAAGAGTATTATTAAGCATCTGCCAAAATTAATGATCTACTGTATCTATAAAATTGTGAAAAAAATATATACAATAATTAAATGGAGTTTTTGATATCATGTCCTATACAGTCTA
>JARQOC010003299.1:0-17355 GCA_033576535.1 Allobates femoralis | reverse complement strand
TTTTCTAAAGTATATTAGGTGTAAGGAGTCTAATGCAGCTGTTAAAATACTGCAATTAACATACCATATTTATTTGTCTTAGAAACCCTGGAGATAACTGACAAAAAAGAATCAAAGAAAGGTAATTTATACGTCAATCTTTTTATTAGAAAAATGTACTTCTCTATTTTTGCCCACTATGTCCTTTTTATTGGCTTGTTTTACTGTATGACGTATTTAACTTAGGGATGGGCGAATCTACTCGCTAGGACTCGTTACTCGGCGAGTAGTAAGGGACTCGCAGGACTCGGTACTCTGCGAGTTTCCCAGTGATTACTCGCACGAGTCCAATGCAAATCAATATCAATCCTAGTTTTGTCAGAAACGCTGACAAAACTAGGATTGCCATTGTTTGCATTAGACTCGGCTACTGTGCCAGTGATAGCAGGGAAACTCGCAAATAACTGCTGTTTCTTTGCGAGCCGAGTCCAGCTGTCTTCTCTGTGCAGCTCCAGGGTCCTAGAGCCCGCCTGCTCACAGACATGATGTAGCAGTGCTGAGATTGTTCTCAGTCTGCTCATTCCCTGTGCATAGACATCTATCTATTCACAGGAATGAGCAGAGAGGACATCGCGTTTTAGACTACGTCGGACGGAAGAGGATTTTTTTAATTAAAGATGGAGTCCCTAATGGCTTTTTTTTTATTTCAAATAAAAAATTTTTCTCTGTGTTTTTTTTAACCCTTTATTGGAGATTCTTAGTGGCTGGGTCAAACGTGGCCTGACATTAAGAATCTCGGGCTTAATACCAGCTTGTATAACAAAGCTGGTATTAACCCCTTTATTACCCAGCGTGCTACCGCCACCAGGGCCGCTGGAAGAGCGGGGTTCAGCGCCAGAGGATGGCGCTTCAATGAACGCGCCATCTTCTGGGGCGGCTGCGGGCTGCAATTTGCAGTGGGGGGTGCCCAGAAAGCTTGGGCATCCCTGCGCTGCGGAGTCCAGCCCCCAGCTGCTTAGCTGTACCTGGCTAGACATAGAAATTGCGCGGAGCCCCACGCATTTTTTTAAAATTATTTCATGAATTTCAGAGTCAGAGTCTCAGAGTCAGAGTCAGAATCTCAGAATTTCATGAAATAATTTAAAAAAAATGCGTGGGGCTCCGCGCAATTTCTATGTCTAGCCAGGTACAGCTAAGCAGCTGGGGGCTGGAATCCGCAGCGCAGGGATGCCCAAGCTTTCTGGGCACCCCCCGCTGCAAATTGCAGCCCGCAGCCGCCCCAGAAGATGGCGCGTTCATTGAAGCGCCATCCTCTGGCGCTGAACCCCGCTCTTCCAGCGGCCATGGTAGCGGTGGCACGCTGGCTAATAAAGGGGTTAGGGCCAGCTTTGTATTATCAACTGGCCCTAAGCCCGAAATTTATGGCGGTCACGCCAATATTAGACATGACCGCCATGAATTTCTATTAAATTGTTTTAAAAAAACACAACACAAAGAAAATTTTTTATTAGAAATAAAAAAAAAAGCCATTAGGGACTCCATCTTTAATTAAAAAAATCCTCTTCCGTCCGACGCAGTCCAAAACGCGATGTCCTCTCTGCTACATCCCCTGTGTATAGATATAGATCTCTATGCACAGGGAATGAGCAGACTGAGAACAATCTCAGCTCTGCTACATCATCTCTGTGCACAGACATTCATGTCTGTACACAGGGAATGAGCAGACTGAGAACAATCTCAGCACTGCTACATCAGGCAGCAGGCGGGCTCTAGGACCCTGGAGCTGGGGCAGCCAGAACACAGAGAAGACAGGATCTTATCTGTGCGAGTCAGCGATTACTTACAAAGTAAACGAGCAATGCAAATAAATGACAAAACTAGGATTGCTTCAGGCTGAAGCTTCCGAGACACATCTGCGATTTGTAAATCTCACACTACTCGCTATTACTCGCTTCCCCATTCATTAACATTGGACTCGCTAGACTCGCAACGAGTAGCGAGTCCTGTGCTCGGACTCGCTACAGTCAAGCGATTCCGAGTAATTTAGGATTCGCCCATCACTAATTTAACTCTGTTGTTGTACACAGATACCAGTAGACAACATTTCACAATAAAACATCAAGCAAGGTGTAGTGTGAAACACTGTATAAATGCTCAATATATGCTACTAGCTATTCAAACCGATCTACGCATGGGTGGCGAACATTTTTATTGGCACATTTTTTATTTAATTGAAGGGTTAGCTGAAAACAAAATTTATTCCCATAAAATCAGTATAACATACACTATGTGACTAAGCGCAAAATCTTAATGGCAATCAATTTAGGCTTGTTGCTAGTAGCTATATGTTGAAAACAGAACAATTCCAGTTTGCTCAATTTTACCAATAAAAATCAACACATTTATTAAAAAATCATTACAATTCAATCAATTTAAAACATAAATAATCTACGGGTTCCTTAGAAGAGTTCTCCTGTCTATTATGAGTTTCTTGATTGTTTGTCTCATCTGAAATAAATTATGGCTTCATTTAGTGATATTATTGGGTAAGGTTATTATTGGGTGCTATTGGCAGGGTCATTACCTTGCACATCCTTATCTTTAACTCCTTCTGTTCTGTTTTTACTTGTAATAACACCTGCAATTACTTTAGTGAATGATTATGTAAATAAAATGTACCTTTATTCGCTGTCACATATAAATTGTTACCTGCTGGTAATTTGAGGTGTATTTGCATAAACTTCACTATTCATGAATCTTTATATCTTTGCTTCCTTCTTTCTGTTGGTTTAATGGTGCAGTGTTAATGATTGTGCTTCTATTCCTTCCCTTTTGCAGCTTCCTTTGTATACTAACCTTCTATGTTCATTGCTGCTGGCTCAAATGTGGATTTGTAACCCTCAGTTTGGGTTCTGTTCCTCCTGCTACTGTCTGTCTCAAATCTATAAAGTAGTGTTTTATTTAGTAAATCTTTCTTTCCACTGTGTGCTGGCTATTTTCCCTCTCCCTAACGTGGCACTTATTTGTGTGATCTTCTCATAGTCCTCCTCCATTCTCCTGTTTTCCAGCTGTCTACCGCTCTCCTCTGACCTTCTCTGCTCTCCTGTGGGTCAGGGCGTGTGATCAGGACGCCTTTGACTCACTGTGGAGCTCTCAGCTGCTTCTGAATTCTGCTGTCTGAGCTTCCACTGTGGTCACGTGACTGCTGGGGGTGGAGTTAGGTCAGGGCTGTTTGTTGTCTGTTAGCTGTGTCAGGGCTCCAACATGTTTCAAAGGGCTCTGCCTTCTTTGTCAAGGATTCTGACTGTCAGCTTGTGCCATACATTTATGTCCTATACACTATCCCTATTGGTTGCTTGATTTTGATATTAAATCCTTTGTTGTCTTGCTTGTGGTGTTTTTATTGTCTTGGGGTATATATTCCCTAGAGTTTTTATACATACAATTCTTGTGTACTTATTGTTCTCTTATGTGTTTTAGGCTGCTTTCACATCAGTGTTTTTTTGAAATCGCGGCAGATGCGGTGAAAAAAACGCATCTGCTGCGATTACCGCATACCGGCTGCATTGTGGCATGGTTGCGGCACAGTTGCGGCAAGCCCCATACAATGTATATGCGGGCTTGCGGCAGGTGCGGCAAGTGCGGCTTTGGCACTTGCGGCAGGTGCGGCCGCGGAAAAAAAAACGCGGTCAGCCGCGTTTTTTTCGCGGCCGCACCTGCCGCAAGTGCCAAAACCGCACTTGCCGCACCTGCCGCAAGCCCGCATATACATTGTATGGGGCTTGCCGCAACTGTGCCGCAACCGTGCCGCAAGTGCAGCCGGTATGCGGTAATCGCGGCAGATGCGTTTTTTTCACTGCATCTGCCGTGATTTTAAAAAAACGCTAGTGTGAAAGTACCCTTAGCAAGTTTTTTATCTTTCCCTGGGGGTTTTAATATCATTATTCCCATGGCTGGTATAGATTATGGTTCTCTCCTGATTAACCATCTGTATTTTATTGATGTCAACACATCCCATTAATCCTTCTTACTGATACATTGTTCCTAAAATTCTACATTGCCTTGTAGTTACAGTTGTGGCCAAAAGTATTGACACCCCTGCAATTCTGTCAGATAATACGCAGTTTCTTCATGAAAATGATTGCAATCATAAATTCTTTGGTATTTTTATCTTCATTTGTCTTCAATGAAAAAACACAAAAAGAATTGTCCTAAAGCCAAATTGGATATAATTCCACACCAAACATAAAAAAGGGGGTGGACAAAAGTATTGCCACTGTTAGAAAAATCATGTGATGCTTCTCTAATTTGTGTAATTAACAGCTCCTGTAACTTACCTGTGGCACCTAACAGGTGTTGGCAATAACTAAATCACACTTGCAGCCAGTTGACATGGATTAAAGTTGACTCAACCTCTGTCCTGTGTCCTTGTGTGTACCACATTGAGCATGGAGAAAAGAAAGAAGACCAAAGAACTGTCTGAGGACTTGAGAAACCAAATTGTGAGGAAGCATGAGGAATCTCAAGGCTACAAGTCCATCTCCAAAGACCTGAATGTTCCTGTGTCTACCGTGCACAGTGTCATCAAGAAGTTTAAAGCCCATGGCACTGTGGCTAACCTCCCTAGATGTGGACGGAAAAGAAAAATTTCAACGCAAGATTGTGCGGATGGTGGATAAAGAACCTCGACTGACATCCAAACATGTTCAAGCTGCCCTGCAGTTCGAGGGTACAACAGTGTCAACCCGTACTATCCGTCAGCTTCTGAATGAAAAGGGACTGTATGGTAGGATACCCAGGAAGACCCCACTTCTTACACCAAGACATAAAAAAGCCAGGCTGGAGTTTGCCAAAACTTACCTGAGGAAGCCTAAAATGTTTTGGAAGAATGTTCTCTAGTCAGAAGAGACAAAAGTAGAGCTTTTTGGGCAAAGGCATCAACATAGAGTTTACAGGAAAAAAAAAGAGGCATTTAAAGAAAAGAACACGGTCCCTACAGTCAAACATGGCGGAGGTTCCCTGATGTTTTGGGGTTGCTTTGCTGCCTCTGGCACTGGACTGCTTGACCTTGTGCATGGCATTATGAAGTCTGAAGACTACCAACAAATTTTGCAGCATAATGTAGGGTCCAGTGTGAGAAAGCTGGGTCTCCCTAAGAGGTCATGGGTCTTCCAGCAGGACAATGACCCAAAACACGCTTCAAAAAGCACTAGAAAATGGTTTGAGAGAAAGCACTGGAGACTTCTAAGGTGGCCAGCAATGAGTCCAGACCTGAATCCCATAGAACACCTGTGGAGAGATCTAAAAATGGCAGTTTGGCTAAGGCACCCTTCAAATATCAGGGACCTGGAGCAGTTTACCAAAGAAGAATGGTCTAAAATTCCAGCAGAGCATTGTAAGAAACTCATTGATGGTTACCGGAAGCAGTTGATCGCAGTTATTTTGGCTAAAGGTTGTGCAACCAAGTATTAGGCTGAGGGTGCCAATACTTTTGTCTGGCCCATTTTTGGAGTTTTGTGTGAAATTATCAATGTTTTGCTTTTTGCTTCATTCTCTTTTGTGTTTTTTCATTGAAGACAAATTAAATGAAGATAATAATACCAAAGAATTTGTGATTGCAATCATTTTCAGGAAGAAACTGAGTATTATCTGACAGAATTGCCAGGGTGTCAAAACTTTTGGCCACAACTGTATGTGTTGTATTACATTCTAAATGACATTGGTATAGTTTAATTTGTCAGTCTGTCTGGTAATAGGCAAATATATGGGACTTGATGGAATCTCTGGATTTGTTTTTTTTTTTTGGTCTATATGTCTTATGTCACATCAATGTCTCTTTGTAGGACATAAATTTAGGGTTTGGGTTTCTCTTGGTAGATTCTTTGTCACCTTATTATGAGTATAGTGGCACTGTTTTCAAACACCAGACTCTCTGATATGGTTTATTTCCCGTTGTCACCTTTATTCAAAGCCATAAATCTCCAGTTCTTGATTTAGTCCATTTGATGCTAGGGTGTTCACTTCATAAATCCAATCAGATTCTTCTCTTGACATCTTAGTTATGACGTTTTCCCCCCTCCTGTCTTTTTCCACTGTTTTAATGGTAAAGAACGTTAAATTTCCACATTTGGACCTATGTTGTTCTTTAAAATGCTTAGATAGCGGATGTACGGTGTCTCCCTTCTTAATGTTCCAGATGTGTTCCCGGATCTGTGTACTGTATATAGGTTTAATCTTGTCCTCCCAATGTAAATTTTTTCGCACAGGCATTTTATTGCGTATATTACGTTTTTTGTTTGACATGTCATTGGTTCCTTAATCTTGAATGACTTTTTCCCTAATTAATCCTTAAATTCCTTTATAACCTTTTGTTTCGTACTTGTTTCATGACAATTGTTTCATAGTTGGCACGGTTTAAAGCGAGTTTGTCCTCTTTTCACTTTTTCTACTCTCATTACCAAGGTGGGACACAAGAAATATCTCATGATGGTTAAGACCAATGACTGTCTTAACACCTTTGCCACCTTAATGTTGCAAAAATACCAATGACATTGGTTGCAGAACAATTTCTGAACTAATGAAGGCTCCAGTGAGCACTGTTGGGACCATAATCCAGAGGTGGAAAGAACATTTCACCATAAAGTGGACACAACCAGGTGCTCCCAACAAGGCTGTAGGCAGAGGACTTAAAAGAATTATCAAAAGAGTTGTACAAGAGCCAATTTTTTGCATGATGTTTTAAATAAATTTCACTAAGTATGTTCAATACTTTTTCCTTAGGTCATTTCTCATTTTTATGCATCATTAAATGTCTGGACATCTATGGATTGATTTCTTTGCCTCTGTGAATTGGATGGTTTGTTACCAACGTCATGTGAGACATTCATGTCAACAGCCCCTTTAGAAATTTTTTGCTTCAAATATGTATATATATATATTTTTAGTGCGTTATTTGAAAGTTTATAACGAACAAACCTTCCAAAAGTGTTATAAATTATGGGATAATTCGTAATATGTTTCGAACAACTTTAATCAGTTTTCTTTCTATTTACTTTTAGAATCTCCAGTGAAGCTGCAAAAAACAGCAGCAAAAACGAAAGGTAAGCTTGCTACCAAAGATACACAAAATAGAAAGAACATTTATACTCTACACTCATCTTAACGCTAACCTCTTTAGTCTCTCCACTTTTCATCTGATGTCTGGTTTTTAGTGCATCTTATCATTAGAGATGAGCAAACCTGTTCGGGGCTGCATTTCAGGGGATTTCCATGTCCAAAATGCTGCAGCCATGATGGCTGTGCTCCGGTACGCAGCGTGGTCAAGCAAGTGTGAGCCATTGCAGTGTGTGATTGTCTCACACTGGGATTAAAAAAGTTTAGTTATTGTTTGGGTTTGGTAATGATGGCAAATTAATATGTAAAACACTGCTCTCCCTTATTGTTTGCCTTATGGCTGGCTGTATATGGATGGAGAACCAAACAGCCAATCAGTGACAACTGAGGTCAGGTTTGAGGCCCGCACAGCACGACTAAACTTGAACACTCATGGATTTGTTTGGCAGCTGAGCTTGAACCTTACGAGGTTCACTCATTTCTACTTATCATCATCACTGATAGTCTTCCCACTGCAGACAAAGTCTGGAATGCAGTAAAGTAACTGTGGCAAAGGGACAGGAAACTATACTTATCCCACAAAGATAGACAAAACATGTTGCACTGTCCTAATGCAAATATTGACTGAATTATTGCAGTCTATGTGTGAAAAGGAACAGGTTCTGCAACAGCTGAAAGGTGCTAACAGAATCCACATCTATTATTGAAAAGGCAAACTCCAATTTTGTGACAACCATCAAGGCTTCTGCCCACTATTAGGAAGATTCTGACTGGCCATATACTCAACCACATTCTTCAACACATTAAGCAAGGTCTATTACCTGAAAGCCAGTGATGAGTTCTAAAATCCCATGACCTCTTCACGCTAGGTTGGAACGTCTGGCTCTGATAGTTAAGACCTTGCACTCATATATTGAAACATCCTTGATCCAGAAGTCTGTGCTAAGCATAGAACGGCCTAGAGTTTCATCTATAGGTAGCAGTGTTAATGACCAATGACAGGAGACAGTGAAGAGTGGCAGGGCCAAGAGAAGTGACCTTAAAGGTGAGTATAATATGTTTTTTATTTCACAACTTTTTTATTGGGCTCTCTGGTTTAGAAAAATGGCTTCCATGGTCTTTACTATGCTGAATCCATGCTGAAGGAAATTACAAGGAAGACACATTCTGGTGACTCCAGATTTTTGTAATATTTGAATAGAATTTGATTTTACTTGAATAACTCACATATACTTGCAATTAACTAATTGTACCCATTCCAGAAAATAAAAAAAATTCTCAAAAAAATACTAATATTGAATATGATTTTTAAATCATACTTTTTTTTTATTGTGGAATGCTTAAATTGCTTTAATTTGTACTCCAACTTAACAAATAAATATAAAATAATGTGTACTTTTAAAAGAAATTCTTGTGGTGCACAGAACAAATACAACTCTCAACAATGCTGCTTCTGGTCTCCGACATTTACATTTGGAGGATACAAGTTTTTTTCCGTAGAGCTGAACTTTGTTGAACCCAGCAAAGAGATTGTGCTGTTTCATTTATTTTGAATATTAGATCTTGAAGAATGGCTCACTCTAAAAATTAGATAATCAATTAAAATAATTACACTTTGCACAATTTTCCAATTTACGTTTCTCAGCAAAAAAAGCAAAAAAACAAAAATACCTAATACACCGTAGAGATAAGTAAATCTGACAAAATTGGAATTTGCCAAATTGCATATTTTAATGGGAAATTCAATTTGAAGTTATTCTCTGTGAATTGAATGCTCTTTATTTTCTTCTAGATACTCCAGAGCATAATAAATGGGAGATATAAAAAGTGAAAAAAAAAATTTTATTCAATGTTCCACTCACCTATCCCTGCTTGCTGTCTGGTTCCACATTATAATAAAAATAATATTTTTTCATTTATATAGCGCTATTAAATTCCATTGCACTTTACATTCATTTGGAACAGAGTCCTTATTGGGCTACACAATCTAAATCTTCCATCAGTATGTCTTCTGAGTGTGGGAGGAAACCAGAGTGCTTAGAGGAAACCCACACAAACACAGGGAGATAATACAAACTCCTTGCAGATGTTGTCCTTGGTGGGATTAGAACCCAAGACCCCTGCACTGCTCAGCCACCATGCTGATCAGTGATGCTATTTTACTAAATTTGTAAGTAGTGGTTTACAAAAAGTCTGTATTCTCCTGAATACAGACTTTTGCAAAATTTGAGAAGATTCCAATTTGATTAAAGGGAACTTGTCACCTCGATCTAACCTTCTCTCCTATCACTACCTGTCCCTGCACCTTCCTAGCTGCACCTCCCTAACCATCACTGTCTGAGCTAAAGGAGCACTATAATGATTTAGAAAAATGAATTAGAACTTACAAATAATCCCTGTGTAGGAGACTGGAAAGGCGGGCTCCGGGCTCCATGAATCCCTCCTTGTGGTGTCCAAGCACACCCCGCTGGGCGTCATCCTTCTTGCTGCTTTGCCACCTCCATTTGGAATCTCCCACCCTCTCATTCAGTGCAATGCCCGGGCCGAAACATCACATCCGGCCTGGTGCATTATGGGCCTGATCACAATATTATATTACATATGAAAAGAATGTTCCTGTACTGGCAACATCACCTCTTAGATGCTCTAACAATCCAATAAAGATGGATTACTGTTCATAAGTCAATTTAATTAAATGTGATAATCCTTCAGCTAGTTCATATTGTCATTTGTATAGATATTTATATAGATGACTGATTACTGAATATTATTATTACCTTTCTTAAAAATTCCAGTGGCAAAACCTGGAAAAGAACCAGAAGAAATAAAGAAAGGTAAATACACTCTTCTCTCACACATACAGTAATTTAAGATATTCTTTCAGTTGTTTTTCCACATTATTTTTTAATCCTTTCACCCCTATGCTATTTTCCATTCTTCATTTTAGTTCCCCCCTTCTTCCAAGAGACATACATTTTTTATTATTCCATCAATATTGCCATATGAGAACTCAATTTTTGTGGAACTAGTTATACTTTTAAAACATATAATTCATTTTAGCATATAGTGTACTGTAAAACGAGAAATAAATTCCGAGTGTGGTGTATTTTTCATGTCCATTATATGGTAAAACTGGCAAGACAGCATGATTCCCCTGGTCAGTACGAGTTCATTGATACCAAACATGTACTTTTACTTTTAAGTGGTGAAAAAAGTTCAGAAATGTAAAAAAGAAAAAGGAAATGTGCTTTTGTTGCTATTTTCAAAAAGCTGTAGAAATCTCAATTTTTGGGATCTGCAGCTATGTTCAGGCTTATTTTTTTGTGTCTTAAGATCACGCTTTTATTTATACCATTTTTGGGTGAATTAAATGTTTTGATTTCCTGTTATTTCATTTAATTGCAATGTTGTGGGAAACAAAAAAACTAAATTGTATTATTTTTCTTGTTGCGCAGTTGACCCATTAGATTAATTTATTTTAGATTTTTATTTACATTTTTTATTCATGTTGTGACATCACTGTGTTATAATGAGCAGTGCCCAAAACTTAATCAACACCTCAGGGGGAGCAAGTTGTAAATTGATGACAGGCTCCACAATGGCATGGAGCACATGAATGTCAGAGGTCTAATTGTATCAGAAGACGCTAAAAAGGGGAGCAAATGAATACATTACTAAGAAAGGCGAAAAATGACGAAAACATGAATGCACAAAGTTAATTGGCAAAAGAAAATATGTAGTTTAGGTTAAATATAAACAGAATAAACTTCACTTGAATAAATATACTCATCTGTATATAAAATCACATTCACCCCTTCATGACATTTGATATAGCTACACTAGGGATGAGCGAGTCCGAAAAGACTCGGAATCGCAAGACCCCAACGAGTCCGAGTCAAGGACTCGGGACTCGTTGCGAGTCCAGCGAGTCCAATGTTAATGAATAGGGACCCGAGTAATAGCGAATAATGACATTTACAACTCGCTGATGTGTCTCTGAAAGTGTGCGAGTCCAAACTCGCTGGTTTTTCTCTTATTTTGAGGCTTGTAGCCGATGATGCGAGGGAAGGGATTCTCCAGCACACACTATGGTTTAAGGAAACAGGAAGCGAGTCGCGCTGACAGGCGCACACACAGAGCGATCCATTCATCAGTGCAATCATGGCAGCAGGACGTGGCATGGTGAACACGCTGCGTCTTATCGCACTTGTGGAGGCTCGTCCATTTCTATGGCTCCCTACAGATCCTGAGTATGGGGATACGACCCTTATTAATACAGCCTGGAGAGAGATCGCCCAAGAGATGTTCCCTGCGTTCCATCGGAGTGACCATGAGGAACAGAGCAATCTAAGTAAGTTAAATGAGTTCACACGTTATATATTGCATTTACTGTATATATACTCGTGTATAAGCCGACCCGTGTATAAGCCGACCCCCCTATTTTTGCCCCGAAAAACTATGAAAACATATTCACCGCCATCCTGGTATACAGCGGCTATCACTGGTAGACAGCCCCCCAGCAGAGTATACACCTCCCCCTGCAGAGTATACAGGCCCCCAGCTGGGTATACATGCCCCCATATTGTCGTATACAGGCAGGGGCGGACTGGCCCAGGTGCCACGGGTCATGCGGCTGCAGGAGCATGAATAATCCGCATGTCCCTGAAGCAGCAGGCGGAAACGGAAGCTCCTGGCCGCGCGATGACGTCATCAGCACGCGGCTGCGTCCGGGAGTGAGCGTCTGTGAGTGGCGTGCGGCTGCGACTGTTAGCGAGCGGCTGTGAGGAGCGCGAGGCTGCGGCTGGGAGCGAGCCATAGGATAATGCGGGAGCTGCGGTGACTGTGAGGCGGCCGCCAGTCATCACCCCCCCCACCCCCCGTCCTCACCTGTGTCGGGCCAGTGAGGGAGGGTTGCGACCCAAACTGTAGGGTGCCAGTCAGTCCCTGTATACAGGGCCCTCAGTGTGTGTACAGGCCCCCCCAGCAGTGGGTATACAGGGCCCCCAGCAGTGGGTAGACAGTGGCCCAGTGGGTTTACAGGGCCCCCAGCAGTGGGAATACAGGGCCCCCATAGCAGGGTATACAGGACCCTGAATGTGTTATCATGCTCCACCGCATAGTTGCCTATATTTGGATGGGGTCACAACAGTACAATGAGTTTAATGTCTTATCCTCCTGGCTCTTTCGGCCAAGGGGTTGGGTGTATATAAATACCACTAATGACCAGAGTCTGGTGCCCGCACTATTACATTCTCTATGCGTTGACATGTGTCCTGCCTCATTTGTGATTGTGGCCACGTGAGCTCAATGTCCGTAATGCTGTTGATGATGTTCCACACTGTCGTGTCACTGTGCCTTGTATACACATTACACACACAAAATGAATAAAATGTTATTGTTGATTTGTACACATACTTTTGTTTTTTCAAATATTACACATCTCTAAAGCCGGTTTCAAATCATTTCACAGTTGACCATCTTAAAAAACGGTGGAGGAGCTGCCGGGACCAGCATAAGAAGCAGTACCGGCAGTACTCAGAGAGACAACCGGGAGCCGCTCCATTGCTCAACCACTACCACTTTTATGACCGGCTGTCCTTCCTTCACCCGGTGGCCGCTATGCCAAGGTATGTATCTGCAGCACTGTTGTGTACATTTAGTATTATTTATAAATATATACATTAGTTTCCATTTTGGCTCTGTGGGTAGCAGAGTATACAGGCGGGTCTGAGGTAGCAGAGTATACAGGCGGGTCTGTGGGTAGCAGAGTATACAGGCGGGTCTGAGGTAGCAGAGTATAAAGACGGCTCTGTGGGTAGCAGAGTATACAGGCGGGTCTGTGGGTAGCAGAGTATAAAGACGGCTCTGTGGGTAGCAGAGTATACAGGCGGGTCTGTGGGTAGCAGAGTATACAGGCGGGTCTGTGGGTAGCAGAGTATACAGGCGGCTCTGTGGGTAGCAGAGTATACAGGCGGGTCTGAGGTAGCAGAGTATAAAGACGGCTCTGTGGGTAGCAGAGTATACAGGCGGCTCTGTGGGTAGCAGAGTATACAGGCGGGTCTGAGGTAGCAGAGTATACAGGCGGCTCTGTGGGTAGCAGAGTATACAGGCGGGTCTGAGGTAGCAGAGTATAAAGACGGCTCTGTGGGTAGCAGAGTATACAGGCGGGTCTGTGGGTAGCAGAGTATACAGGCGGGTCTGTGGGTAGCAGAGTATACAGGCGGGTCTGAGGTAGCAGAGTATAAAGACGGCTCTGTGAGTAGCAGAGTATACACGTGGCTCTGTGGGTAGCAGAGTATACAGGCGGGTCTGAGGTAGCAGAGTATACAGGCGGCTCTGTGGGTAGCAGAGTATACAGGCGGGTCTGAGGTAGCAGAGTATAAAGACGGCTCTGTGGGTAGCAGAGTATACAGGCGGGTCTGTGGGTAGCAGAGTATACAGGCGGGTCTGTGGGTAGCAGAGTATACAGGCGGGTCTGAGGTAGCAGAGTATAAAGACGGCTCTGTGGGTAGCAGAGTATACAGGCGGGTCTGTGGGTAGCAGAGTATACAGGCGGGTCTGTGGGTAGCAGAGTATACAGGCGGGTCTGTGGGTAGCAGAGTATACAGGCGGGTCTGAGGTAGCAGAGTATACAGGCGGGTCTGTGGGTAGCAGAGTATACAGGTGGGTCTGTGGGTAGCAGAGTATACAGGCGGGTCTGTGGGTAGCAGAGTATACAGGCGGCTCAGTGGGTAGCAGAGTATATAGGTGATGAGAATAGGGTTAATAGATGGTGCTACAGTGTTGGGGCGTGCTAGAGGGAGCAGAGATCCGATTACTGCCATCATTTCTGACCTTATTAAAGATAGCGGCCGCAGCTAAATGACATCATGGCAAAGGTAAACATGGGGTGTGGTTAGCTGCAGGAGGTTAGTGAGAGGTGTGGGTTGTTTGGCAGAGGGCGTGGTGTGGGCGTGGTGAGCGCGGCTCCAGCGTCAGATACGCTGCGAGCGCGGAACCGCGGCACATCTCCAGGAGCAGAGGACGTGTCCGGTACGTCCGTAGCCCCCGGCCTCCCCGTTGTCCGCACACACAGCCCCGCTGTGACCTCTGCAGTGTCACAGGCCCCGGCGGGCGTCTGTCATCTCCTCCTGACACTGACCTCCTCCTGATTTGATTGTCTGTGTTGTCCCCCCCCGCTGTCAGCATCAGTGATCTGCTAAGACCTGTGGGTGCACAGACGGGGGAAGTACAAATGCCAGCATGCCGGGGCGGATTGGGCGCTGTGAGGGGCGCAGGTCTTGCTGTGAGCGGAGGGCGCGAGGCCGCTAGAGAAAACGCTATAGCGGCTGTGTGAGTTAAGCGTCTGCGGCTCGCGAAGGCGCATACGCGTCTCCGCTCGCAGTGACGCCAAGGAGTTTGGGATTAGGCTACAGTGCCGGAATTTCAAACTCCCGATTATATAAATAGATTATATATATATATATTGTATACCTTTCAACCCTTCCCTGCTTTATATAGATGATATAAGCTAAAAGTTTTGTGAATTAAGTATGTCAAGTAAAAAGTGAAGTCAGGGGGACTTTTTTTTTTTCATGTGAACCATTGGTGTTATTGATCGTCTAGATTAGATGGGATGGGGGGGGGGGTGGGTGTTAATCAGGGGGTGAAAAATTATGTATTAGTATGGAATTAGCAAAGAAAGTCACGTATTCCTTTATGTTATGTACAGTTGGTTATTCTTTCATAATAATAACAAATATCTGATTAATAATACACAGATACACAGAGTCTAAAAAGCGTGCAACTTAATGTTTGACCTATGTTTTTGTTTCCAAATGCAATGCATTCACCAAATTTTTTTTTACTTTACCCACAGAGAAGCTTACTACAGAGGGCGGCGTGCTGTGAACCCTCCACCGCCAAACAGAAGGCGGCGTGGAGAACACCCACCACCACCACCACGGCCGGCGCCACCACCACCGCCGCCGCCACCAGCACCACCAACCCCACCACCACCGCCGCCACCAGCACCAGCACCACCACCACCGCCGCCACCAGCAGCAGCAACACCACCACCGCCGCCACCAGCACCAGCACCACCACCACCGCCGCCACCAGCAGCAGCAACACCACCACCGCCGCCACCAGAACCAACACCACCACCGCCGCCACCAGCACCAACACCACCACCGCCGCCACCAGCACCAACCCCAGCTTTGGGGCATGTCCGGCCGCAAGAGGAGGAACCTGGATGCCCACCTCACACCAGCCATGGTCTGATCCCGGGGTCACCTAATAGACGGCGTGCACAAAGTAATGCTGACTTTGCCCACAGTCTGATACCATTCCTGGATGAAATTCCATTTCACAGGCTACTGCGGGCAAGGTCAGCATTACAGATTGTGCTTGACGCCAGTCGCCCACCAAACCACCCAGGTGAGGTTTTCAATTTTTTGGAGGGGTGGCAACTCAGACACTACAACCTACAAGACAGGCCCACACCCCGGGACAGCCATGTGCCACCACAGAGGCCTGTACCTACCTTTCCACAATGGCCACCTAACAGGGACCTACCATTTTTCCCCACACCGGCCCAGAGGATCCACCCTCAAGGGTTGCCGGAGGCCATTCATGGGGCCCTTGACCTCTTGCAGGACCAGGGTGATGGTGTCACTTTACTGGCAAGGCCGGAGGATGCGGCAACCTACCAGCAGCTGTAGACCCCTTTTTTTTTTTTTTTTTATTTTGTGTTCATGTGCATTGCACAATTTCATTGTTATTATTTCTTATATTTTCCTGTTTACAAAGTTGTACCAAAAAAAAAAAAAAAAAAATTCTGACATTTTTACCATTATGGCGGAATAATACCCAGTTTACAAAAACTGCTTTGTGTCTGTCTTTTTTCAGGGAAAGGATGTGTAGGTTGTTTTGTGGGTGGGCTTAAAGTCATCATCATTATAATTATTATTTATTTATATAGCACCGATAGGTTCCATGGCGCTTTACATGAGGATAAGGTACACAAGGAGAAGTACAATAAACATAGACAATAAGGTCATAGAGGTACAACAGGAGAGGACCCTGTACGCGTGGGCTCACATTCAACGAGGGGTGGGTGGGGATACAATAGGGTGGGGAAGGTGTCGGTCGTGGGGCGTGTAGCGGGGTGTCATGGCAGGTTGTAGGCCTGTCGGAAGAGGTGAGTCTTTAGGTGTTTCTTGAAGGTTCCCAGGGTAGGCGAGTGAGTGATGAGGTGGGGCAGCGAGTTACAGAGCATGGTTGATGCCCGGGAGAAATCCTGTATGCGGTTGTGGGAAGAGGAGATGAGGGGGGAGTGTCGGAGAAGTTCTTTGGATGAACGCAGGTAGCGTGAGGGATGGTATCGGGAGATCATGTCGGAGATGTATGGTGGGGATAGGTTGTGTAAGGCTTTGAATGTCATGATCAGTGTTTTAAAGTGAGCTCTCTGTGGGGCGGGGACCCAGTGAAGGGCTTGGCAGTGGGTGTAGACAGGTGAGTAGCGTGAGGACAGATGGATTAGTCGGGCAGCAGAGTTTAGTATACATTGGAGAGGTGCAAGAGAGTTGGCAGGGAGGCCTGTGCGAAGGAGGTTCCAGTAGTCAAGGCGTGAGATGATGAGGGCATTAATGAGTGTTTTAGCTGTGTCAGGGTTGAGTAACGAGCAAATTCTTGAAATATTTTTGAGTTGGAGTGACAGGGACTTGGTTAGGAACTAGAGGTGGGGCTTGAAGGAGAGGGATGAGTCAAGGATTACCCCGAGACATTTGGCGTGGAGGACAGGGGAGAGAGAGCATCATTAGCAAGTACTTTACGGACCGCATGGAGCATGAAGTCACCTTGGTTACTAAGTGTAAAATCATGACTCCACAGACAAATGTTGCTGACAAATAAACAGTGCCTGTGTTTGGGGGGTTACTTAATGCCTCGCTATGGCAACAAGACTAGGAACACACATGTGAGAGGCTGGGACATCTACCTGCTACACATCGCGTCTACGCGTTTTCTACAGAGCGTACAGTGGGACCTTTCTCCAGGCTCCAGCAGGATGATAGTCCAAGCAATGCCCACGATGCAAGCATAGGCTTGTTGCCTAAAAAAATTAGCTGAAGGGGCTTCATATACATTTTTTTCAGAAAGCAGGGTGCTTGGCCCATACAATAGAATTGCTTGTACTAGGAGCATAGTACATGCAATGCCCACGATGGAGGCATAGGCTTGGTGCCTGGAAAAATTAGCCCAAGGGGCTGTTTTGCATTTTGG
>JARQOC010003298.1:0-17359 GCA_033576535.1 Allobates femoralis | reverse complement strand
CCTCACTGCTGACCCCTGAGCCACCGCCCTCACTGCTGACCCCTGCCCGCCCTCACTGCTGACCCCTGCAGCCCTCACGCTGACCCTGCCCTCACTGCTGACCTGAGCACGCCCTCACTGCTGACCCCTGAGCCCCGCACCTGCTGACCCCTGACCACCGCCCTCACTGCTGACCCTGAGCCACCGCCCTCACTGCTGACCCCTGAGCCCGCCCTCACTGCTGACCCCTGGCTCCGCCCTCACTGCTGACCCCTGAGCCACGCGCCCTCACTGCTGACCCTCCCTGCGCCCTCACTGCTGACCCCTGGCCGCCCTCACTGCTGACCCCTGGCCCCCCTCACTGCTGACCCCTGCGCCCTCACTGCTGACCCCTCGCCTCACTGCTGACCCCTGCGCCCTCACTGCTGACCCCTGCGCCCTCACTGCTGACCCCTGCGCCCTCACTGCTGACCCCTGCGCCCTCACTGCTGACCCCTGCGCCCTCACTGCTGACCCTGCCCATGCTGCTGCCCCTCACTGCTGACCCCTGCGCCCTCACTGCTGACCCCTGCGCCCTCACTGCTGACCCCTGCGCCCTCACTGCTGACCCCTGCGCCCTCACTGCTGACCCCCTGCGCCCTCACTGCTGACCCCTGCGCCCTCACTGCTGACCCCTGCGCCCTCACTGCTGACCCCCTGCGCCCTCACTGCTGACCCCTGCGCCCTCACTGCTGACCTGCCCTGCGCCCTCACTGCTGACCCCTGCGCCCTCACTGCTGACCCCTGCGCCCTCACTGCTGACCCCCTGCTGACCTGCCCCCTCACTGCTGACCCCTGGCCCTCACTGCTGACCCCTGCGCCCTCACTGCTGACCCCTGGCCCTCATGCTGACCCCTGCGCCCTCACTGCTGACCCCTGGCCTGCGCCCTCACTGCTGACCCCTGACGCCCTCACTGACTGCCCCTGGCCCTGCGCCCTCACTGCTGACCCCTGCCTGCGCCTCACTGCTGACCCCCTGCGCCCTCACTGCTGACCCCTGCGCCCTCACTGCTGACCCCTGCGCCCTCACTGCTGACCCCTGCGCCCTCACTGCTGACCCCTGCGCCCTCACTGCTGACCCCTGCGCCCTCACTGCTGACCCCTGCGCCCTCACTGCTGACCCCTGCGCCCTCACTGCTGACCCCCTGCGCCCTCACTGCTGACCCCTGCGCCCTCACTGCTGACCCCTGCCTGCGCCCTCACTGCTGACCCTGCGCCCTCACTGCTGACCCCTGCGCCCTCACTGCTGACCCTCCCTGAGCCTGCGCCCTCACTGCTGACCCCTGAGCCTGCGCCCTCACTGCTGACCCCTGAGCCTGCGCCCTCACTGCTGACCCCTGAGCCTGCGCCCTCACTGCTGACCCCCTGAGCCTGCGCCCTCACCTGCTGACCCCTGAGCCTGCCCCTCACTGCTGACCCCTGAGCCTGCCCCCTCACTGCTGACCCCTGAGCCTGCCCCCTCACTGCTGACCCCTGAGCTGCCCCTCACTGCTGACCCCTGAGGCTGCGCCCTCACTGCTGACCCCTGAGGCTGCGCCCTCACTGCTGACCCCTGAGCTGCCCTCACTGCTGACCCCTGAGCTGCGCCCTCACTGCTGACCCCTGAGCCACCGCCCTCACTGCTGACCCCTGAGGCTGCGCCCTCACTGCTGACCCCTGAGCCACCGCCCTCACTGCTGCCCCTGAGCGCGCCCTCACTGCTGACCCCTGAGCCACCGCCCTCACTGCTGACCCCTGAGCCAGCGCCCTCACTTGCTGACCCTGAGCCCCCCCTCACTGCTGACCCCTGAGCCACCGCCCTCACTGCTGACCCCTGAGCCACCGCCCTCACTGCTGACCCCTGAGCCACCGCCCTCACTGCTGACCCCTGAGCCACCGCCCTCACTGCTGACCCCTGAGCCACCGCCCTCACTGCTGACCCCTGAGCCACCGCCCTCACTGCTGACCCCTGAGCCACCGCCCTCACTGCTGACCCCTGAGCCACCGCCCTCACTGCGACCCTGACCACCGCCTCACTGTGACCCTGAGCCACCGCCCTCACTGCTGACCCCTGAGCCACCGCCCTCACTGCTGACCCCTGAGCCACCGCCCTCACTGCTGACCCCTGAGCCACCGCCCTCACTGCTGACCCCTGAGCCACCGCCCTCACTGCTGACCCCTGAGCCACCGCCCTCACTGTGACCCTGAGCACGCCCTCACTGGACCCCTGACCACCGCCCTCACTGCTGACCCCTGAGCCACCGCCCTCACTGCTGACCCCTGAGCCACCGCCCTCACTGCTGACCCCTGAGCCACCGCCCTCACTGCTGACCCCTGAGCCACCGCCCTCACTGCTGACCCCTGAGCCTGCCGCCCTCACTGCTGACCCCTGAGCCACCGCACTCACTGCTGACCCCTGAGCCACCGCCCTCACTGCTGACCCCTGAGCCACCGCCCTCACTGCTGACCCCTGAGCCACCGCACTCACTGCTGACCCCTGAGCCACCGCACTCACTGCTGACCCCTGAGCCACCGCACTCACTGCTGACCCCTGAGCCACCGCCCTCACTGCTGACCCCTGAGCCACCGCCCTCACTGCTGACCCCTGAGCCACCGCACTCACTGCTGACCCCTGAGCCACCGCACTCACTGCTGACCCCTGAGCCACCGCACTCACTGCTGACCACTGAGCCACCGCACTCACTGCTGACCCCTGAGCCACCTGTACACACACAATTAATTTCACCGCACTCCCCTAACTATTACTAAATAAACTATATATATATATTCTAGACTACCCGATTCTTCAGAATCGGGCTGCCATCTAGTATATAATAGATAGAGAAGCGGTCTGGCTGACTGCTCATTTCCATAGCCACATTATGACATCATATATAATAGATAGAGAAGCGGTCTGGCTGACTGCTCATTTCCATAGCCACATTATGACATCATATATAATAGATAGAGAAGCGGTCTGGCTGACTGCTCATTTCCATAGCTTCTTTATGACATCATATATAATAGATAGAGAAGCGGTCTGGCTGACTGCTCATTCCCATAGCTTCTTTATAATATCACATATAATAGATAGAGAAGCGGTCTGGCTGACTGCTCATTCCCATAGCTTCATTATGACATCATATATAATAGATAGAGAAGCGGTCTGGCTGACTGCTCATTTCCATAGCCACATTATGACATCATATATAATAGATAGAGAAGCGGTCTGGCTGACTGCTCATTTCCATAGCTTACTTTATGACATCATATATAATAGATAGAGAAGCGGTCTGGCTGACTGCTCATTTCCATAGCTTCACTATGACATCATATATAATAGATAGAGAAGCGGTCTGGCTGACTGCTCATTTCCATAGCTTCTTTATGACATCATATATAATAGATAGAGAAGCGGTCTGGCTGACTGCTCATTTCCATAGCTTCTTATGACATCATATATAATAGATAGAGAAGGGTCTGGCTGACTGCTCATTTCCATAGCTTCATTATGACATCATATATAATAGATAGAGAAGCGGTCTGGCTGACTGCTCATTCCATAGCACTTATGACATCATATATAATAGATAGAGAAGCGGTCTGCTGACTGCTCATTTCCATAGCCACATTATGACATCATATATAATAGATAGAGAAGCGGTCTGGCTGACTGCTCATTTCCATAGCTTCTTTATGACATCATATATAATAGATAGAGAAGCGGTCTGGCTGACTGCTCATTTCCATAGCCACATTATGACATCATATATAATAGATAGAGAAGCGGTCTGGCTGACTGCTCATTTCCATAGCTTCATTATGACATCATATATAATAGATAGAGAAGCGGTCTGGCTGACTGCTCATTTCCATAGCTTCTTATGACATCATATATAATAGAAGAGATAGCGGTCCTGGCTGACTGCTCATTTCCATAGCCTCATTTATGACATCATATATAATAGATAGAGAAGCGGTCTGGCTGACTGCTCATTTCCCATAGCTTCCTTTATGACATCATCATATAATAATAGAGAAGCGGTCTGGCTGACTGCTCATTTCCATAGCTATCATTATGACATCATATATAATAGATAGAGAAGCGGTCTGGCTGACCTGCTCATTTCCATAGCACATTATGACTATCAATATTAATAGATAGAGAAGGGTTCTGGCTGACTGCTCATTCCATAGCATCTTTATGACATCATATATAATAGATAGAGAAGCGGTCTGGCTGACTGCTCATTTCCATAGCCACATTATGACATCATATATAATAGATAGAGAAGCGGTCTGGCTGACTGCTCATTTCCATAGCCACATTATGACATCATATATAATAGATAGAGAAGCGGTCTGGCTGACTGCTCATTTCCATAGCTTCTTATGACATCATATATAATAGATAGAGAAGCGGTCTGGCTGACTGCTCATTCCCATAGCTTCTTTATGACATCATATATAATAGATAGAGAAGCGGTCTGGCTGACTGCTCATTTCCATAGCCACATTATGACATCATATATAATAGATAGAGAAGCGGTCTGGCTGACTGCTCATTTCCATAGCTTCACTTATGACATCATATATAATAGATAGAGAAGCGGTCTGGCTGACTGCTCATTTCCATAGCTTCATTATGACATCATATATAATAGATAGAGAAGCGGTCTGGCTGACTGCTCATTTCCATAGCTTCATTATGACATCATATATAATAGATAGAGAAGCGGTCTGGCTGACTGCTCATTTCCATAGCTTCATTATGACATCATATATAATAGATAGAGAAGCGGTCTGGCTGACTGCTCATTTCCATAGCTCATTATGACATCATATATAATAGATAGAGAAGCGGTCTGGCTGACTGCTCATTTCCATAGCCTTATGACATCATATATAATAGATAGAGAAGCGGTCTGGCTGACTGCTCATTTCCATAGCTCATTATGACATCATATAAATAGATAGAGAAGCGGTCTGGCTGACTGCTCATTTCCATAGCCACATTATGACATCATATATAATAGATAGAGAAGCGGTCTGGCTGACTGCTCATTTCCATAGCTTCATTATGACATCATATATAATAGATAGAGAAGCGGTCTGGCTGACTGCTCATTTCCATAGCCACATTATGACATCATATATATAGATAGAGAAGCGGTCTGGCTGACTGCTCATTTCCATAGCACATTATGACATCATATATATATAGATAGAGAAGCGGTCTGGCTGACTGCTCATTTCCATAGCCACTTATGACATCATATATAATAGATAGAGAAGCGGTCTGGCTGACTGCTCATTTCCATAGCTTCACTATGACATCATATATAATAGATAGAAAGGGGTCTGGCTGACTGCTCATTTCCATAGCTTCTTTATGACATCATATATAATAGATAGAGAAGCGGTCTGGCTGACTGCTCATTTCCATAGCTTCATTATGACATCATATATAATAGATAGAGAAGCGGTCTGGCTGACTGCTCATTTCCATAGCACATTATGACATCATATAATAATAGATAGAGAAGCGGTCTGGTGACTGCTCATTTCCATAGCTTCACTATGACATCATATATAATAGATAGAGAAGCGGTCTGGCTGACTGCTCATTTCCATAGCTTCTATGACATCATATATAATAGATAGAGAAGCGTCTGGCTGACTGCTCATTCCATAGCTTCTTTATGACATCATATATAATAGATAGAGAAGCGGTCTGGCTGACTGCTCATTTCCATAGCTTCATTATGACATCATATATAATAGATAGAGAAGGGTCTGGCTGACTGCTCATTTCCATAGCTTCATTATGACATCATATATAATAGATAGAGAAGCGGTCTGGCTGACTGCTCATTCCATAGCTTCTTTATGACATCATATATTAATAGATAGAGAAGCGGTCTGGCTGACTGCTCATTTCCATAGCCACATTATGACATCATATATAATAGATAGAGAAGCGGTCTGGCTGACTGCTCATTTCCATAGCTTCTTTATGACATCATATATAATAGATAGAGAAGCGGTCTGGCTGACTGCTCATTTCCATAGCTTCATTATGACATCATATATAATAGATAGAGAAGGGTCTGGCTGACTGCTCATTTCCATAGCTTCATTATGACATCATATATAATAGATAGAGAAGCGGTCTGGCTGACTGCTCATTTCCATAGCTCTTATGACATCATATATAATAGATAGAGAAGCGGTCTGGCTGACTGCTCATTTCCATAGCCACATTATTGACATCATATATAATAGATAGAGAAGCGGTCTGGCTGACTGCTCATTTCCATAGCTTCATTTATGACATCATATATAATAGATAGAGAAGCGGTCTGGCTGACTGCTCATTTCCATAGCTCACATTATGACATCATATATAATAGATAGAGAAGCGGTCTGGCTGACTGCTCATTTCCATAGCTTCACTTTATGACATCATATATAATAGATAGAGAAGCGGTCTGGCTGACTGCTCATTTCCATAGCCACATTATGACATCATATATAATAGATAGAGAAGCGGTCTGGCTGACTGCTCATTTCCATAGCTCACATTATGACATCATATAATAATAGATAGAGAAGCGGTCTGGCTGACTGCTCATTTCCATAGCCATATTATGACATCATATATAATAGATAGAGAAGCGGTCTGGCTGACTGCTCATTTCCATAGCCACATTATGACATCATATATAATAGATAGAGAAGCGGTCTGGCTGACTGCTCATTTCCATAGCTTCACTATGACATCATATATAATAGATAGAGAAGGGGTCTGGCTGACTGCTCATTTCCATAGCTTCTTTATGACATCATATATAATAGATAGAGAAGCGGTGTGGCTGACTGCTCATTTCCATAGCCACATTATGACATCATATATAATAGATAGAGAAGCGGTCTGGCTGACTGCTCATTTCCATAGCCACATTATGACATCATATATAATAGATAGAGAAGCGGTCTGGCTGACTGCTCATTTCCATAGCTTCACTATGACATCATATATAATAGATAGAGAAGCGGTCTGGCTGACTGCTCATTTCCATAGCTTCACTATGACATCATATATAATAGATAGAGAAGCGGTCTGGCTGACTGCTCATTCCCATAGCTTCTTTATGACATCATATATAATAGATAGAGAAGGGGTCTGGCTGACTGCTCATTTCCATAGCTTCATTATGACATCATATATAATAGATAGAGAAGTGGTCTGGCTGACTGCTCATTTCCATAGCTTCATTATGACATCATATATAATAGATAGAGAAGCGGTCTAGCTGACTGCTCATTCCCATAGCTTCTTTATGACATCATATATAATAGATAGAGAAGTGGTCTGCCTGACTGCTCATTCCCATAGCCACATTATGACATCATATATAATAGATAGAGAAGCGGTCTGGCTGACTGCTCATTTCCATAGCTTCTTTATGACATCATATATAATAGATAGAGAAGCGGTCTGCCTGACTGCTCATTTCCATAGCTTCATTATGACATCATATATAATAGATAGAGAAGTGGTCTGGCTGACTGCTCATTTCCATAGCTTCATTATGACATCATATATAATAGATAGAGAGGCGGTCTGGCTGACTGCTCATTTCCATAGCCACATTATGACATCATATATAATAGATAGAGAAGCGGTCTGGCTGACTGCTCATTTCCATAGCTTCTTTATGACATCATATATAATAGATAGAGAAGCGGTCTGGCTGACTGCTCATTTCCATAGCCACATTATGACATCATATATAATAGATAGAGAAGCGGTCTGGCTAAATGCTCATTTCCATAGCCACATTATGACATCATCTATTATCTATTATATAAAACCCGAAGGCCACTTCCGCCCAAAATCCGCTTCCGCTTCCGTGATGGCCTCCCTCCTGTGTCCAACTCCGGAACCGGAAGCACCAGACCCACGAGCGGCGCCACCGGCCCTGCACAGAGCCCCGTCTGCGGCCGCCCACATCCCGCCCACAGCCCTGCAGCTCACCGCCCACCAACATCCGCCAACCGGCCCGGAACGAGTGTGGGGCCTCCGCCGGCACAGCTCCCAGTCCTGCCGCTCTCTCCACAGACCGGCTGACGCTCCTCCATCACCCAGCTAGCCCCGCCCACACTCCGCCCCCGGCCTCCGGAACCGCCAACAGCACTGCCGCTGCCCGCCGCCCGCCAACAGCCCAGTAAGTCTTCCGCCACCCTGCCTCCGCTCTCCTCTGCCACCTCCAGCCCTCCTCTGCCCCCTCCAGCCCTGCTCTGCCCCCTCCAGCCCTGCTCTGCCCCCTCCAGCCCTGCTCTGCACCCTCCAGCCCTGCTCTGCACCCTCCAGCCCTGCTCTGCACCCTCCAGCCCTGCTCTGCACCCTCCAGCCCTGCTCTGCACCCTCCAGCCCTGCTCTGCACCCTCCAGCCCTGCTCTGCACCCTCCAGCCCTCACTGCTGACCCCTGAGCCCTCACTGCTGACCCCTCAGCCCTCACTGCTGACCCCTGAGCCCTCACTGCTGACCCCTGCGCCCTCACTGCTGACCCCTGCGCCCTCACTGCTGACCCCTGAGCCCTCACTGCTGACCCCTGAGCCCTCACTGCTGACCACCCCCTGAGCCCTCACTGCTGACCCCTGAGCCCTCACTGCTGACCCCTGAGCCCTCACTGCTGACCCCTGCGCCCTCACTGCTGACCCCTGCGCCCTCACTGCTGACCCCTGCGCCCTCACTGCTGACCCCTGCGCCCTCACTGCTGACCCCTGCGCCCTCACTGCTGACCCCTGAGCCCTCACTGCTGAGCCCTCCACTGCTGACCCCTGAGGCCCTCACTGCTGACCCCTGAGCCCTCACTGCTGACCCCTGAGCCCTCACTGCTGACCCCTGAGCCCTCACTGCTGACCCCTGAGCCCTCACTGAGCTGAGCCCTCACTGCTGACCCCTGAGCCCTCACTGCTGACCCCTGAGCCCTCACTGCTGACCCCTGAGCCCTCACTGCTGACCCCTGAGCCCTCACTGCTGACCCCTGAGCCCTCACTGCTGACCCCTGCGCCCTCACTGCTGACCCCTGAGCCCTCACTGCTGAGCCCTCACTGCTGACCCCTGAGCCCTCACTGCTGACCCCTCTGGACCGCCTCACTGCTGACCCCTGACGCCCTCACTGCTGACCCCTGAGCCTCACTCTGACCCTGACCCTCACTGCTGACCCCTGAGCCCTCACTGCTGACCCCTGAGCCCTCACTGCTGACCCCTGAGCCCTCACTGCTGACCCCTGAGCCCTCACTGCTGACTGCCTCCTGGCCCTGCTCACTGCTGACCCCTGACTGCGCCCTCACTGCTGACCCCTGAGCCCTCACTGCTGACCCGCCTCACTGCTGACCCCTGAGCCCTCACTGCTGACCCCTGGCCCTCACTGCTGACCCCTGCGCCCTCACTGCTGACCCCTGACGCCCTCATGCTGACCCTGAGCCCTCACTGCTGACCGAGCCCTCACTGCTGACCCCTGAGCCCTCACTGCTGACCCCTGCGCCCTCACTGCTGACCCCTGCGCCCTCACTGCTGACCCCTGCGCCCTCACTGCTGACCCTGCGCCCTCACTGCTGACCCCTGCGCCCTCACTGCTGACCCCTGCGCCCTCACTGCTGACCCCTGCGCCCTCACTGCTGACCCCTGCGCCCTCACTGCTGACCCCTGCGCCCTCACTGCTGACCCCTGCGCCCTCACTGCTGACCCCTGCGCCCTCACTGCTGACCCCTGGCCCTCACTGCTGACCCCTGCGCCCTCACTGCTGACCCCTGCGCCCTCACTGCTGACCCTCGCCCTCACTGCTGACCCCTGGCCCTCACTGCTGACCCCTGCGCCCTCACTGCTGACCACCCTGCGCCCTCACTGCTGACCCGAGCCCTCACTGCTGACCCCTGACCTCACTGCTGACCCCTGAGCCCTCACTGCTGACCCCTGAGCCCCCCTCACTGCTGACCCCTGAGCCACCGCGCCCTCACTGCTGACCCCTGAGCCACCGCCCTCACTGCTGACCCCTGAGCCGCTCACTGCTGCTGACCCCTGAGCCACCGCCTCACTGCTGACCCCTGAGCGCCCTCAGCTGACCTCACTGCGCCCACTGCTGCCACTGCGCCCTCACTGCTGACCCCTGCGCCCTCACTGCTGACCCCTGCGCCCTCACTGCTGACCCCTGCGCCCTCACTGCTGACCCCTGCGCCCTCACTGCTGACCCCTGCGCCCTCACTGCTGACCCTGCGCCCTCACTGCTGACCCCTGCGCCCTCACTGCTGACCCCTGCGCCCTCACTGCTGACCCCTGCGCCCTCACTGCTGACCCCTGCGCCCTCACTGCTGACCCTGCGCCCTCACTGCTGACCCCTGCGCCCTCACTGCTGACCCCTGCGCCCTCACTGCTGACCCCTGCGCCCTCACTGCTGACCCCTGCGCCCTCACTGCTGACCCCTGCGCCCTCACTGCTGACCCTGCCCCTCACTGCTGACCCCTGAGCCCTCACTGCTGACCCCTGCCCTCACTGCTGACCCCTGAGCCACCGCCCTCACTGCTGACCCCTGAGCCACCGCCCTCACTGCTGCCCCCGAGCCCCCGCCCTCACTGCTGCCCCCTGAGCCCCCGCCCCCCAAACTGTGCCCCCGGGACCCACCCCCCTCACTGCAAACCCCTTTCAGGTGGGGCCCCATGCCGGGGACCCCTCAGGCTGCGCCCCATGCTGCCCCCTGCCCCCCTCACTGCTGCCCCCGGCGCCTCACTGCTGACCCCGGGCCCCCCCATGCAAACCCTAGGCTGCGCCCTCACTGCTGCCCCCTGCGCCCTCATGCTGCCCCCTGCGCCCCCTGCTAAACCCCTGGGGCCCCCATTTCCCTGACCCTGCGCCCTCAGGGCTGCCCCTGCCCCCCTCACTGCTAAACCCCTGCGCCCTCACTGTGCCCCCCGGGCGCCCTCACTGCTGTCCCTGCGCCCTCATGTGACCCCTGCCCCCTCACTGGGACCCCTGCGCCCTCACTGCGCCCCTGCGCCTTCACTGCGGACCCCTGCGCCCTCATGCTGCCCCCTGGCCCTCATGCTGACCCTGGCCCTCATTGTGACCCCCGGGCCACCCCCCTAAACTGGACCCCTGAGCCACCCTCCTGTGCCCTTGAGCCACCGCCTCACTGCTGCCCCTGGCCACCGCCCCCCCACTGCGGGACCCCTGAGCCCCCCGCCCTCACTGTTGGCCCCCTGAGCCCCCCGCCCTCACTGCTGACCCCTAAAGCCACCCCCCTCACTGGCCCCTGAGCCCCCGCCCTCACTGGGCCCCCCGAGCCACCCCCCTAAATGCTGCCCCCTGGGCCCTGGGGCCCTCATGCGGACCCCTTTCAGGCTGCGCCCTCACTGCGCCCCTGCGCCCCCTTTTGTGACCCCTCCGCCCCCCACTGCTGCCCCCTTGCCCCCTAAACTGCTGCCCCCTGCGCCCTCATGGGGCCCCCCTTGCCCCCTCCCCTCCCTGACCCCTGCCCCCTTTCACTGTGACCCCCTGCGCCCTCACTCCCGGGAACCCCTGCGCCCCCCATGCTGCCCCCTGCGCCCTCATGCGGGACCCTGCGCCCTCCTGCTCCCCCGGGCGCCCTCACGGCTGACCCTGGGGCCCTCATGCTGACCCCTGGCCTAAATGTTTGACCCTGCCCCCTCACTGTGACCCCTGCCCCCTTTCCAATGCTGACCCCTGCGCCCCACTGCTGCCCCCTGAGCCGGGCCCTCACTGCTGCCCCCTGCGCCCTCCTGGGACCCTGGCCCCCCCATGCTGCCCCTGCGCCCCTCTGCTGCCCCCGGGCCCCCGCACGGCTGACCCCTGCGCCCTCATGTGCCCCTTGCCCCCTCATGTGACCCCTGAGCCTGCGCCCCATTTGCTGACCCTGACCCTGCGCCCTCATGCTGCCCCCTGACCCTGCGCCCTCACTGTGACCCTGCCCCCTAAATGCTGACCCCTGCCCCCCTCACTGTGACCCCTGCGCCCCATGTGCCCCGGGCCCCCTTTCCTGCTGCCCCCGGGCCCCCCTCATGTGACCCCTGCGCCCTCACTGCTGCCCCCCTGAGCCTGCCCCCTCATTTGTGCCCCCGGGACCCCTCACTGTGCCCTTTGCCCCCCTCATTTGTGCCCCCTGCGCCCTCACTGTGCCCCCTGGCCCCCTGGGGACCCCGGGCCCCCTCACTGTGCCCCCGGGCCCCCTTCACTGCTGCCCCTGGCGGGCCCCCTACTGTGCCCCCGGGCCCCGGGCCCCTCATGCTGCCCCCTGAGCCTGCGCCCTAAACTGTGCCCCCCTGGGGCTGCGCCTCACTGCTGCCCCCCTGAGCCTGCGCCCTCACTGCTGCCCCCTGACCCTGCCCCCCCCCACTGCTGCCCCTGACCCTCCCCCCTCATTGCTAAACCCTTTGGACCCTGCCCTCATGTGCCCCCTGAGGCTCCCCCCTCACGCTGCCCCGGGAGGCGGGCCCCCTCACTGCTGCCCCTGGGGGCTGCGCCCCCCTCCCTGCCCCCGGGGTTTGGGGCCCTCATTTGTGACCCCTGAGGCTGCGCCCTCATGCGGGACCCTGAGCCACCCCCTCATGCTGACCTGGGGCTGGGGCCCCCCCGGGCTGACCCCTGGCCACCCCCCTCATGCTGCCCCTGAGGTGCGCCCTCACTGCGGGACCCTGAGCCACCCCCCCTCATCGGGACCCCTGGGGAAACCGCCCCCCATGTGACCCCTGGCCACCGCCCTCACTGGGGAACCCTGAGCCCCGCCTCACTGTGCCCCTGAGCCACCCCCCTCATGCTGCCCCCTTTGAGAAACCCGCCCTCATGTGCCCCCGAGCCCCCGCCCTCATGCTGCCCCCTGGGCCCCCGCCCCTAAACTGCTGCCCCTGAGCCACCCCCCTCCCCTGTGCCCCGGGCCCCAAAGCCCTCATGCTGCCCCCCTGGCCACCCCCCTCATGTGACCCTGACCCACCGCCCCCCACTGTGCCCCGACCCACCCCCCTCCTGTGCCCTGAGCCCCCGCCCTCATGTGCCCCTGAGCCACCGCCCCATGTGACCCTGAGCCACCCCCCTCATGCGGGGACCCTGAGCCACCCCCCTCATTGCTGCCCCCTGAGCCCTTCACTGCTGCCCCTTGAGCCACCGCCCTCATGCTGCCCCCGGGCCCCCGCCCTCACTGCTGCCCCCTGAGCCACCCCTCATTTGCTGACCCCTGACCCCACCCCCCTCACTGCTGCCCTGACCCACCCCCCTCCTGTGAAGCCAGCGGCCCTCATGTGCCCCCTGAGCCCCCGCACCCCATGCTGCCCCGGGAGCCACCCCCCTCACTGCTGCCCCTGACCCCCGCCCTCATGGGGCCCCCTGAAGCCACCGCATTTCCACTGCGGGACCCCTGAGCACCGCACTCACTGTGCCCCCTGAGCCCCCGCACACTGGGGCCCCCCGGACCCAAAGTACACACAAATTAAAATTTCACCGACCCCCCTAATATTACAAAAATAAATATAAAATTATATTTTAAACAAACCCGATTCTTCAGTTTCGGGTGCCATTTTGGGATATAATAGATAGAAAAGGGGTTTTGGGGGTGATGCTTTTCCATCCCCACATTTTGACACCCAAAAAATTTATAAAAATGGGAGAAGCGGTCTGGCTGATGCTCTTTTCCTTTCCCAACTTTTATGACATCTTATATAATAGTAGGAAGCGGCCCTGGCTAAATTGCTCTTTTTCCATTTTTCTTTATGCATCATATTTTAATAGATAGAGAAGGGGTCTGGCTGACTGCTAAACCCCAAAGTTCTTTTTTAATTTCACTTTTTTAATAGATAGAAAAGGGGGTCTGGCAAACTGCTCTTTCCCATAGCTTCATTATGACATCATATATAGATAGAAAGCGGTCTGGTGATGTTTCATTTCCATAGCCAATTATGAAAATAATATAATAGATAGAGAAGCGGTCGGGGCTGACTGTCTTTCCTTTATTTTTCTTTATGACATCATAAAAATAGATAGGGGGGGGGTCGGGTTTCTGACGCTCATTTCCCATAGTTTCTTAGACACAATATAATAGATAGAGAAGGGTCGGGCGACTCTCATTTCCATCCCACATTATACTCTTAAATAATAAAGAAAAAGCGGTTGGTGATGTTTCTTTCCCCAATAGTCTTTATGAATCATATATAAAATAAAAAGGGTTGCTGATGCCATTTCCATACCTTATGACATCATAATAAAGATAGAGAAGGGCTGCTGATGCTCTTTTTCCCATAGCTTCTTTGACATCATATATAATAAAAAGGGAAAAGCGGTTGGCGACTGCTATTTCCCCATACCTTTTTTTATAATCAATATAATAGATAGAGAAGCGGTCGGTGCCCTGCTCATTTCCATAGCCACTAATACATCATATATAATAGATAGAGAAGCGGCCCTGGCTGACTGCTCTTTTCCCCATAGCCCTTATGACATAAATATATAATAGATTAGAGAAGCGGTCTGGCTGACTGCTCATTTCCATAGCCCTATTATGAATCATATATAATAGATAGAGAAGCGTCTGGCTGACTGCTCATTTCCATAGCTTCATTATGACATCATATATAATAGATAGAGAAGCGGTTGGCTGACTGCTCATTTCCATAGCTCAAAAGCATCATATAATAATAGATAGAGAAGGGTCTGGCTGGACTGCTCTTTTTCCATAGCCCTTATGACATCATATATAATAGATAGAGAAGCGTCTGGCTGACTGCTCATTTCCATAGCCACATTATGACATCAATATATAATAGATAAGAAGGCGGTCTGGCGGGACTGCTCATTTCCATACCCACTTATGACATCATATATAATAGATAGAGAAGCGGTCGGGCTGACTGCTCATTTCCATAGCCACATATACATCATATATAATAGATAGAGAAGCGGTCTGGCTGACTGCTCATTTCCATAGCTTCACTATGACATCATATATAAAGATAGAAAGCGTCTGGCTGACTGCTCATTTCCATAGTTTCCCTTTATGACATCATATATAATAATAGAGAAGGGTCTGGCTGACTGCTCATTCCATAGCTTCATTATGACATCATATATAATAGATAGAGAAGGGTCTGGCTGACTGCTCATTTCCATAGCTTCATTATGACATCATATATTAATAGATAGAGAAGGCGGTCTGGCTGACTGCTCATTCCATAGCTTCTTTTTTAAACATCATATATAATAATAGAGAAGGGTCTGCTGACGCTCATTCCAAAACCCACTTATGACATCATATATAATAGATAGAGAAGGGGTCTGCTGACTGCTCATTTCCATAGCTTCTTTATGACATCATATATAATAATAGAGAAGGTCGGGCTGACTGCTCATTTCCCATACTTCTTTATGACATCATATATAATAGATAGGGGAAGGGTCGGGCCTGACTGCTCATTTCCATAGCTTCATTATGACATCATATATAATAGATAGAGAAGCGGCCCGGGCTGACTGCTCATTCCATACTTCTTATGACATCATATATAATAGATAGAGAAGCGTCTGGCTGACTGCTCATTTCCATAGCCCATTTATGACATCATATATAATAGATAGAAGAACGGTCTGGCTGACTGCTCATTTCCATAGCCATTATGACATCAATATAATAAGATAGAGAAGCGGTCTGGCTGACTGCTCATTTTCCAAGCCTTATGACATATAAAAAATGATAAGAAGCGGTTGGCTGACTGCTCATTTCCATAGCCCTTTAGACCATAATAAAGATAGAGAACGGTCTGGCTGATCTCATTTCCATCCTTTATAAATCATAAAAAGATAGAGAACGGTTGGCGACTGCTTTTTTCCCAAGTTTTTTATAATCAATTAATAGATAAAAGGGTCGGTGACTGCTCTTTTCCCATACCCTTTTATGAAATCTTATAATGATAGGAAGCGTCTTACTCTCATTTCCATAGCCACATTTGACATCTATATAATAATGGGAAAAGGGGGTCTGGCTGACTCTCTTTTCCCATAGCTTCTTTATGACATATAATAAAGATAGAAGGGGTTTGGGCTGATGTCATTTCCATAGCCTTTATGACTATATAATAATAAGAAGGGGTCGGGCTGACTGCTCATTTCCCTTCCCCATTAACTCTATATAAAATAGAGAAGCGGTCTGGCTGACTGCTCTTTTCCTAGCCTTTTATGACATCATATATAAGTAGAGAAGGGGTCTGGTGCTGCTCATTCCATAGCCATTATGACATCATATATAATAGATAGAGAAGGGTCTGGCTGACTGCTCATTTCCATAGCCTTTATGACATATATATAATAGTTTAGAGAAGCGGTCTGGGCTGACGCTCATTTCCATAGCCACATTATGACATCATATATAATAGATAGAAAACGGTCTGGCTGACTGCTCATTCCATAGTTCTTATGACATCAAATATAAAAATAGGAAGCGGTCTGGCGACTGTTTTTTTCCATAGTTTTTTGACATCATATATAATAGATAGAGAAGCGGTCTGGCTGACTGCTCTTTCCCCTAGCTTCTTTAAATATACATATAAAAATAGAGAAGCGGTCGGGCGATGCTCATTCCATAGCTTTTTTATGACATATATATAAAAAATAGAGAAGCGGCGGGCTGATGCTCTTTCCATAGCCACATTTGACTCATATAAAAGATGAGAAGCTCGGGCGACTGCTCTTTTTCCTACCACTTTATGACATCTTATATAAAAAAAGAGAAGCGCTGGCTGATGTCATTTCCATAGCTTCACTAACATCAAAATAATAGAAGAAAAGGGGGTCTGGCTGACTGCTCTTTTCCATAGCTTTCTTATGACATCATATATAATAAAAAAAAAGCGGTCTGGCTACTGTCATTTCCATACCAATTATGACATCATTTTAAAATAGATAGAGAAGCGGTCCGGGCTGACTGCTCATTTCCATAGCTTCACTATGACATCTATAAAATAGATAGAGAAGGGGTTGGCTGACTGCTCTTTTCCATACCCAAATTTAGACATCAATAAAATAGATAGAGAAGCGGTCGGGGCTGACTGCTCATTTCCATAGCTTCTTTATGACATCTATAAAATAGTTAGAGAACGGTCTGGCTCTGCTCATTTCCATAGCCACATTAGACATATAATAATAGATAGAGAAGCGGTCTGGCTGCCCTGCTCATTTCCATAGCCACATTATGTCATCATATATAATAGATAGAGAAGCGGTCTGGCTGACTGCTCATTTCCATAGCTTCTTTATGACATATATATAAATAGATAGAGAAGGGTCGGGCGGGACTGCTC